>QVNV01016668.1:0-41906 GCA_014825455.1 Pseudomyrmex pallidus | reverse complement strand
CGAAGCGATCGCGACTACGTGATCGGAAGATTGAAACACGTCGGTTTCGTGCTCGGCAACCAAAGCGCGATTGATCAGAGAGAGAGAGACGGAAGCGAGATTTCGAAGTTTCTTTTTCGAAAAATCGCGACAGCAATAGTTCGATTTTCAAATTTTCATTAAACATTATTGTGTCAATCGCGAGGATATTTCGTTGAAAAATATATTTTTTTAATGACACAGGAAAACGTCACAAGATTAATTAAATGCAAATCTAATGATATAAAACAATATAGCTTCAATTCTTATCTTATTTAATTATCTTCTTAAACAAGCGAGACAAACTGCGAGTTTAATGATCACTGCATAGGCCAACGTTGACTGTCGCTTTCACGTTGGAAAAACAAAAAAATTACATTTGGTACAGCGATCGCCTGGTATTTTCGCTTTCACGTTAATCAAATAAACCTCTGGGACGCCACATTTCGTGCTAAATGTGCCGTGAGCGCAAAGTGGGTGTATCATTCAAATGTTCCACGCGGAGTTACCTCGCCGCGAAGAGTAAACGCGATCGAAACTGACGATAACGCGCGCGGCCGCTAATCGCGAAACCCACGTGAGATCGCGTGGACGCGCGTTTTTCCCGTTGGAGAAAATTCGATTCGCTCGCGCGCTGCTGCTTCATCGTGTGCGAGCGCATTTATAATATATACATCTCCATCATTACAGGCGCGTCGATTGTCAGGCCGATAATATCGACGGTAAAAGGCAGGCAGATATAATCCCGTGACGATAAACGGCCCCATCCTCCCCGTTCAATTAAATTAAATTAACGTGAAATTGTGTCGGACGCAAAAGCGCGGCGGGAGAGAAACGTTAAGTATAGCCGGGGAATCGCCAGACGCCGTGGAAAATGAGATCGCCCCCGCACCCGCCTCGTCGTCGGGGGAGGATTTATGCACGGGGGGTTGCCGACGTAACGAACTAATTACACGTATCGTATGTGCGAGAATCCACGGACACACGCGGCCGGTTTCGGCGGTATCTCGTGAATATTCAGCGCGCCGAGCATTAAGTTAGCCCGGCGAGCAGGAACGTGAACTATGTGCGCGCTCTTTCTCTCTCTCTCTCTCATTCTCTCTGTTTCTCTTTGCAGGGAAGTCTTTCATCTCGGAAAATCGATTCCCATTCACGAGGCCGCAAATCCTCGGGGTGTATATATATCTCCGACGAAACGTCTCGTGTTACGAGGCTGAATATTAAAGCGCGCGAGAGATGAAACGAAAAGTTGCGTTAACGATCAAGTTGAAGTTTCCGTAAAAAAAATTTTTTCTCATTTCCACATTTACTTGCTCATATTTTTGCAAGATAAATTTTTCTCAATCAATAAATTCAACGCTAAAATCGACAAGTTTCCGCATGTCGCGCGGACAAAGCGAACAAAAAAAAAGAGGTTTAAAATAATATTAGCGCGCCTCTCCGTGTTCTCCAACACGCGTCGCGAAAATGGAAACGTAAAGCGAGGCGGCATTCAGGAGCCCAGGGCGTCCAATTACGCGTTAACGAATTACTCTACGCGGGTGTGTATAATCGAATTTACTCACAACGATCCTGTTCGGCGTGACATCCAAGGGTCGGGCACCGAGCACAGGAGTAGCGGGCGCGCTGCCCCTTCGACAAGCCTTCTCGTACGACGTGTCTGAAACAGAATCAAATAATTCTCATGAGTGCGCGTCTAGACCTTAATGCTAATTGGCGTGTCGTGTTTCGAATACGGCCGGTAATTTGGCCGCGAAGGTAAGCTGAAACCATCGCGTTTGCGATGATTACATAGTTGCTCCGATATAGTTCGGTTCTTGCTGTGTGTGCATCCGTCATTGAACGAGTAACGCGATACGCACGCACGCATACGCACACACACACACACGTACGGTCTTACACGACCGACCGAACGCGGCGCAAAGTTGCACGGCTAATTTTACGAAGACGAATGTGACAGTCTGGTTGACTCGCCGAACGAGTCTTCGCAATGTAAAGTCGCAACAAGTTTTACTCCGTGGAAAAAAATCGAATATGTGTAACAACGTGTCTTAAACACATCGGTCTACAATTTTCAATGTTAACTTGCGCACAAAACACAAGTCTCAAGAATGTATAACGCGCGGAAATTGAAGCTCGGAGAATGCGTATAGAAATATTTGCAGACCGCGCAGATTAACGACACGGTGGTGGTTTTCTCAGCTCGAAGAGAGAGAGAGAGAGAGAGACCACGGCTCGTGTTTTACTCGCATTAACCACTTTAGGTGTACGTGTAATACCCGAAGGAGTAAATTGGTCGCCGCGCGCACTCGACGCTCGGCCCGTTTAAACTCCTTTGCTCCGGCAAAGAGAGAAAGAGGCACTCGGTTTCCGGCAACGGAAATCGACCGAGGGAGAAGAAACCGAAAGCAGCCCCGTAATTAACGCCCTTGCAAGAAACCCGGGGTGCCCGCCAAGCCTTTCTCCCGAGCTTCTCTGTTTACGGTCAGCGGTTTAAATGGTTCCCTCGCACAAGAGTCTCGGGTTACCGGCGCTCTTATGCAAAGCCTCTTAGACGTACATACAGAGTGTTCCTTGAATTCGAGATCTCAATCTTTATGTGACAAATGTTTAATCACGGTTCGTGATAAATCTGTCAGAGATCGACGGTATCCCCCAAACACAGACACGATTGACGATGACGAAGTTGTTTATTGACGCGCAATAAAATACAATAAAAATATACGTAATTGTTTAAACATATTTAATTTTAAAGTAAAATTTTTACCAGAGACGATGGGCAAGTTTTGAGTGAATCTGGGAGACTCGTGTCACTCTACGGGGAGTGTTAAATTATTTAATCTCTAATTAACAAAAAAAATTACGATGTTAATCCTAGTTTTTTTTTTCAATGTACAATTAATTAACTGTGAAAACAAAATCGTGTTCGTGAAATTAATCTCGTAAATTGATTCGGCGTTTTGGAACACCCAGTACATGTGCATTCTTCTCCATTTACGCAGCGGCATTGGCGATAAGCGAGAGATTGTGCGCGCGTACGCGCGCACAAAAGCACAACGTACTCTCGCGGGACGAGTGCTTTTGTGTGTGCGCGCGGTTATATAATTTTAAGCTGCGCGACGAGGTTGATTGTGTGTGATTGCGTGTGTGCCGTGCGTACACGTACTCTCACCTATCTAAGATAAACCGAACGTCAACGTAATTAGAAATAAGATTGACGCGTTTCGAAACCGGGACGGTGTTGTGTTCTCTGTCCGAGTATAAACGCGACACACAGAGTGTGACGACGACGCTCCTTGTGTGACGTATATAATACGCGTTTCACCGACGCAGAAACAGGATCTCTTATATGCGAGGAGACTGTGCGAAGCGAAACGAGATCCGGTTGCGAAGTTTCCATTGTCAAAATAAAGTAACGTAATATTTACGCGATAGGAAAACAGATCGAAACATCTCCTCCTCGCGCGCACATCACATTGTACAAGTGTGATTGCAAGAAGCATCACAATACGCGAACTGTTAACACGAGTGTCGTATTCCTGTTAAAACTCGCGCAACAATTTTCAAGATTTATCTGAACACGTGTTGAGATTATTGTGTGCTTTTGTGGTTTTGCGCTCGAAAATGTTATTTTTAGGAAAGCAATAAACCGAAAAAATTCCACACGAAATGTTTTTTTTCTCAACGATAATTTTCTTTTTGATACTCCATTTTTTTTTATATATCCAATTCAACGAAACCTTGAAACTCTGAAGCCGTATACACGGCGCAAAGCTCGTTTTTCGGGCGATAAGCCGCCGGCGGAGCGGATTGAATATGTCGTGACCGGTCGTAATACATCGCGCGTTCGTCCGCGAGTTACGATGACGATAATTTTGCGCACACGCGGTGTTTCTTCCCGCCGCGCGGTCGTACGCCGCCGGTTCCGTACCAGTTGTAAAACGTTAATGCGAACGCGTCCCGCCCTTTTTACGATGCGCGCGGAGAAAATAAAGACGTTCGAAAATAAATGCCCGGCCAATTGGAGCAATTCCCCCGATCCGTAAATGTAAAAGAACGTAAACGAGTAAAATGTATGCGCGAACGCGTTTTGCGCGTTCCCGTCGAACATAGAGAGATTAGTTTAAAAAAAAAAAAAAACAAGAAAGTGCGAACAAAGCTTTGTACATCGTGCACATCTCTTTCAACAGAGTTATTCGTGCGCGAATAAATTATTTCTTGCGTTGGGACACACGAATTAATTACGACAATTAAATGATATCGAAGAGATATTTAGTTTGATTTAATGATTTTTTTTATAGCATTCTTATAATTTTGTTATATAATTTTATTTTATATACTATCTCCGTAATTGTAATATTATTTATAAATTTTTTTTGTATAAAGTTTTGTGTGAATAAATATCGTTTCCGTATCTATTTCTTGTTCGCTGACAATAATTGCAGTTTTAACTTTGTAAGCGCGAAATGATGATATGAGACGGTCGCTATGTACCGGTCGGCTGGAACCGGGGGGAACGTTATCCGAATCAACATTTTACGAGGCTCGTAAAAGGCAGGTTACCTCCTTTGCCGGTGTGGTACCTGCTAATTAATTTCTGGTTTACGACTCATCAGCAAGAAACGCAGCAAAAACTTGCGCGATCTCGGTCGGTCTGAATATTTTGGAGCCTCCTCGCAGCTGCGCATTTAGCACCTATATATGAACAGATGAAATTAACACGTAAAGACTTGTTTTACGGGAAAATCTTTCAACTCGGAGATTAAACGAAGAAATTGTGGTTGTGGCGTATTTTGAATATAAACAGAGTAGTATATGATGAAACTTGTGTTAAGAAAAATCGCGATTAAAAAAAAAAAAGTTCTTAATATGTCATTACAAAAAATTACGCACAAGTTGCAGTCAGAAATTGTCCCGTTCCATTCGCCGAGCGAATGGCTAATTAGAGTCACGATAAAGTAATATCTTTCTCTCTCATTCTCTCTCTCTCGCGATTTCGCCGTTCCTCGCTCGTGGCCTTGCAGCTGCACCGGTCGCATCGGCCTGGTGCAGCCTGGGGGAGAAACGCATCCTTTGTGAGCGGACGAGTGGTCCGAGGAGGAGGAGGCGACACAAAGAGAGAACTCGAGAGAGAAAGAATCGAAATCGAAACGCGGCGACGACGACGACGACGACAACGACAGGACGAAATCGAGCGTCGTAATATGACGGGAGTGAGCTCGTTGTCGTTTTACTCCACCCTCTTCTCCCTTGTCAACCCTTCCGTCGTGATTCGACGCTAACAATCGCGACGTAAAGTCAGCGATTATTAATGATCCGAGGAAGGAGCGAGAGACTCTCTCTCGGGCGGAGTGAAAGCGAGCGCGCTCTCGATCAGCGCGATCGAGACACACCCCTCCCGAAGGAGATCGATCTCGAGCGCTTTTTTTCGAACATTGTGTGCCGAGCGGAGATCTCTTCGGACTCGTTACCGAGAAAGGACCACCGCGACTATTTTTCATCGGCCGGGCGTGTGCCCGATCAACAACGGCGAACTCTTTGCAACCATATGGTCATCGCGCAGCAAAGAGGCGCCTCGGTCTTTCGCGTTTAATCACTGTGATTAGAGCACCCAGGTCAATGGTAATTCAATGACTTAATAGCTGCTCTCTGATGTTAATTGTTTGTGTTTAGAAGCAACGCACTCGTGAACGATGACGTAGCACCGGTATTGTATTATTTACACTGTTGCAACTTCAAGAGTTATTTACGACTCAAACTTGTCCGACGCAAAAAAAAAATAAAATAAATATAAAATAAATTGCGAAAAATATATCGAGCGATATCTTCACGCGATCGATCGCGCATCTGGCGCAGACACCCAGGGGAACTCTCGTGTGATCTATATGATCCCGTTTGTAAGTTTCTATTTCAGGCATTGTATACTTGGCACGCGCAGGGAGGAGGACTCATTAGGACTCGCTATCGACAACCGAAAGGGCGCGACTGCGATTTTTCATCTCGCACGGCCGGTTCATTAACGCGAGACGTACGAAGCGGGTAACAATAGGGGCAGCAACTCCACCACAGGCCGCGCATATCCCGCGGATATATTTATGAATTGATACGACGACGTGACGTTTATCGCGAGGGTCAGGCAAATCGCGTGGACGAGGTCGGCTCGTAATTGTCACAAGCGAAATATGACCGCCCCGACTCCGGTTACGCGACAACAAACGAGAGAAGCCGTTTCGGAAATCGACAGCTTTACACACGACACCGGCGTTTGATCGAGGTGAAAATTCGCACTTTGCAACAACGATATTTTAGTTTCAATAAAAAACAAATTATTTTAAAAAATTGGAAATTTTTAACAAGGAAAGACCAGGGGGGGGGGGTAAAAATACGACACTCGGAAGCCGACAACAAATCACGACTGTAACGCTCGCAAGGTCGATCTCTCGGAATTCCGTTGGCATGACGCAATCGCGAGTTGTAAAAAAAACCTATCGCTAATTGATTTTTCGATCGGAGGCTCTTTATCAGAAGCCAATTCTCGAACGAGTCCCGCTTGCTTGCGCGGTCGCCGCGTTCACAACGTGCGAACTGCGACTCGACATTTTCGTCGTTATAAAACGCGGGTTTTATCGCAAGCGTCAGATAGCGAACGCAATCCCGGGAACAAGCCTGTCTGGTTTTTCTCCCGATACTACGTCCTTCTTCAAACGACGTGTGAGGTCAAAGTGAGAATGAATCATGCAACTATTAATCGCAATGTTCGTAAAATTTTCTGGAACCTCTACGTGTCGATTGTGACTAATCGTTTCGTATAAGTTTCATTTAAAATAAAAAAATAAAAACACCTTTATGCGCGATGAAAAATCCTTTTTTTCAACAAATTTAGAAGCAGGAAAAAATTCATCTGAGGAAATTAATTCGAGGTCTTCGCCCATCCCAACGCAATTCACATTCGTGTCAATGTGGATGCACCGCAATGTTTACGGCAGCATTGTCGGCCGATAAAGCGGCCGCGTCGCAAATGATCGTCCGTGTGTGCGTATCGCGCGCGTCTTACACACACGCACACACACCAAGTCAACATTGCGCGTGCACGCCCATAGATAAGATCGCGATGCGAAGCTCGCTGCCCGGTCCTGTAAAGAAGCAGCCGCGAATTTACGAGCCCGCTCCTCGCCACCGTCAGTGTCCTCAAAGCCCGCCGAAGAGCCCGCTCGAAAATTTTTCACAGAAACGTAAAACAGCGTCGAGAAATGATATCAGACAACAATCCACAATGTCACGTTTTATTATCTCGCGTAAACAATTTTTTTTTATTTTTAAGGAGTATGTTTTTTAAACGAGATGGTTCGAATTAAAAAATTTCGTAAGCGTGTCTCTTCGCGCGATCGATGCGCTTTCAAGAGGCCTCGATGTCGCTCTCGAGACGCGCTTCGATAGTCTCGTGCAAACACGAATATAACGAGACGAGAGAAAGAGCGAGAGAGAGAAAGAACGTTCTTACCCCCCGTCATTGACGCCTTATTACGACTATCCACACCTTTCGAGAGGCCTTTCGCGTGCACCCGCCTCGTCAAGAGACGTTGCGCATGTGTCCTCTCGATGCACATGTTCTTGCATAATGTATATACAGTGTTTGTTCTTTGTCGCGCGCGACAAGAGCGCGGGGGAGGATTGACGATCGAGGTTTTCCGGTTGATCGCGCAGATTTGCACGTCGGATTAGAGACGAGCAGCCGATAGTCGATGTCTGTTATCGTCGTCATCCCGACGGTTGTTACAGGCGCGAGATAAGCGCGTCTTTTACAATGCGGCTAATTTTACTCCCGGCCGGTTAGATAAGGAGCGGCGGCGGCGGCGGCGGCGGCGGCGCACCTTCGAGCCATTGAGATGCCACTTGCCGCGGGAACAGTGTCTCTCCACGCAAATCTGCTTTTAATTGTGTAACGCGCACGCACAAAGTCGCGCCGCGTTTAATTCTTATCGCTCTTATTAGATAATTGAATTGCCACCGTTTTATTCTCACAAGATCAGGATAGCGTAACTAGCGCGTTATCTTATTTCCACTAGTGTGCCGAGTAAACTGTTTTATTTTAATTACGATATGCAACAAAACCCGCGCGACAAAGTCGAAACTGAGTCTCGATGACTCGGCGTTGCACTTTTTTCTTGAACAGATCAGAAACTTGTTCTAAACTTGATAGTCTTAATACAAGATTGTCTAAAGATACGGTTAATACCTGAGACATAAAGAATTTTAGCACCCGGAACGAGAGACTCTGCACTGATATCCGCGAGCAGAGAAGAGAGTCCCGAGATTCTCCAGCGAAATATCTCGGACTGCACTTCCACGTTCCGCTCGACGATTGGCAGTCGGCCAAGAATTTCTCTCCTTTAATAGACAAGAAGTTATTCGGAGGACAATGCACTCCGTCCGGAAACGCGCCGGCAACGGAGGAGCGCCAACCGGTCATTTGTGTTGAATATCTTTTATTAAATTATATCAGAAAATTCTACATCTCGCTTCCTCGTCAAGACCTTGTTATTTCATCGGTCTGACAAGAGATTGTGAGATAAACGCGAGAGAAACTCGATCCTACATTTTTCAAATCAAACACACACGACACGAACCAAAAAATCCGTTGTTGTAAAAAATATCACTTCCTCACGCTGCGCGAGAAATATCACCCAGAAAAAAAAAGACAAACGTCTCTCAACCATCATTTTTTACGGTAATCATCGCATCGGCTACAAAGAGGGGCGCGCCGTGTCGATCGTCGGCGCAAACATTCGCCGACGAGCGCAGCACGTGTGTAGCACGTTTCCTCCGTTTCTCGCTCACGCGGGCGAGACTTTCTCACAGAGCCGGGAGACGCGGCTCGTCATGCAGCCCGGGTCTTCTCCCAGAAGACCGGACGCATCCCGAGCGTCAGACACGCCGCGGGCGAAAGCGAGACAAAGCGAGTCGACTAAACGAACACAGAGAGAAGAGGGAGAGAGAGAAAGAGCTGAAAAGGGAGAGAAGAAAAAAGCAGAACAGGCGACACGGGACGTGTACGTGTGTGTGGGGGGTACCGGCAGTTTCGAAGCGGGATGCGCGTATCATCATCTTGTCGTGAGTAAAGGCCCCGCGGGCATAGCGGGTCCACATCGGAGGCTGAATGACCACCGGACCCCGTGACGCGTGCACGTCGCGCTTCGATCGCGGTTGAAAAAAAAAAAATCCCTCAGCTCGGAAACTCGTACGATTATGCTAAGTACTCGTCCTCGTTTGCGCGCGCGCGCGTACGCAAGTTTATATTTTTATATTCAACAATGTTGCGTAACATCGTATATACAAAGTTATTTTATAAACAGAATATATCGATCTAATCTCTACTTATCAAATTTCGTCATTTCGAACATTTTTCACCTCGCGAATTGCAACCTTTCATCTGTCGACGCTCCTTCTCTCCCCCCATTGATCACTTTTCATATAAATATTCTCCACGTGTGTGAGAGAACAATTTTTCACCGAAGAGCCATCCGCCGCGCGCGATACTCGATCGCTCGTGTCAAAACGATATACGCGTGTGTATCGCCGGGCGGGTTTCGAGGGCGTTCTCGCTTGCCCATCGCATCCACCATTGTCCACCGCAGAATTATTTATAGACGGAGGATGACCAGGCACAATTTACACGACTACAGCACATCGTCCAAATGAGCGACGATGTTGGTCCATTGTGCGCGTCGCCGTAAACGTCCAATACAAGTGTACTTGCGTGTAGTCCGCGATCTCCGTATTGCTTGCACGCACGATATCCCTAGCGACATTGTTGCGACAATCCCGCAGTTTGCCAATCCGTTTGATTAGCGATTCCGCGGATTTAACGCGGATTTTCCCGTTTCATATTCCGTTTTGCGATTGTTTAGGAATTTACAAATGGACATTTAACATAATGTTGTTTCATTCGTGACGGACAACCTTTGTTAAAACCAGCGCCGTTGTCGGTGAAAAAGAGAAAATCGCGTACAAACAAGCGGCGGAACTGAAACTTTGCGCGAACAAAAGGGCGTATACATTCAATTCTCCGCGTGTCTGTCCGATATGTCAGTTTCGTCTCCATAAACGAATCGTAACGCGAAAGGTGTGAGGCCAGGGGAGGGGATTTGTCGACAGAACGACACTGTAATCCGAACAAATGGATTTCTGAATCCGTCGACATTCAGGACGCGAGTCAAAACCACTGTGCAATGTTTCGCACTGTTATTGTCCGCGAGCGATCATAAATTCACGCGTATTTTCGCGACCAATCTTTCGCTCTCCGCAGGAGGGGGGAAGAGAGCCCCGTAATGCGAACACGCTCGTTGCGGCCGCTGTGCGCGACAGCGCGTAAATTCGACAGTCATTTGTCACGCGAAAGGAGAAACAAACATTTTCCTTCATATATTTTTTTTTGTATTTTTTTTTCGACGATGATTCCCAGGCATATTTGCTCGAAACGCACCCGTAGAAAAGTCGTAAATTTAACTCCACTACGGATGCGATTTGGAAAAAAAAAATACTTCCGACGAATCTTTCAAAATTTATGACACGAAATGGCGAGAAAATATTCATGGAAATATAAAAAAAAAACGAGAAACGGATGTCTCGTCGAGAAACATCCGAGTTACGCGAATTCCGACGCGAATTTACTTGTCGCGCAGATTTTTTCAGAAATATTAAAAATGATGAAAAAATTATTGTAATATTCCGAAATTAAATATTGCTGCAAATTATCGTGAGATGCCGAGACCATTGCGTAATGCCGTTTGACGAGAGACGAGTCGAGCCGCGCTTAAATTATTCAGCTGCCAGAAATGGAACCGCGTCGGGAAATCGATCGTGGGCTAGTTCGTCGCGTACAGTTCGCCCGGTTGGTGTCTGTGCGTGCGAAGAAGAAAAGCGTTTCTCGGCAAACTTCCCCGGCTATAGAGTATCGCTGTGTTTGGTCTACTCGAACCCGCGCGATGCGCTCTCGCTATAAATATTCCATTCCGTTCCAGTTTAACCGCGCAAAGTTTCCTCAAGCAGAGAAGCGTTACTCATCGGATATTCAAACACGGACTTACTTCCCGATATGCATACGCCGAATGACTCGGATAACTTTGGCCTCACAGTAATCCCGCGTTTACAACTGACGCAGAGCTCTTTCTCTGCCGCCGCGCCAGCGGCAACTATAAATCGCAGGCGCAATTAATCGTCAAAGATTTATTATATCGGCTTTGTCTCGCGAAAATTTTTCAATTGATTTCTGAAGATGACAAACGAGTTTCTTCGAAGCGCAAACTTCGAATTTCGTTTTGCCGACACTTTCATTCGGCAAAGCAACACACGAGAGTGCGAGGGTTAAGTGACTACCGAGTCGCTACCGAGTATCCTTTCCGGCAGGAAGCGCCGTTAGGACGCGTGTGCTAACTGTATTCGCGGCTGTTGCAAAATTACGACGCCGACCTGTGGCGAAGGTCAAAAGCCGGTTCGACTCGCTTTTTCGCTCGTGTCCCGCCGCGGATTTCCTCGGCTTCACGTGTTCTTCAAGCTCGCGAAGAAGCCAGACATTAGAGACGATCCTTACGCGCGCGCGCTACCGACGCGTCAGGTCAGTCACGTTATGCGAGGAGCGTGGGATCTCGGCGTCCGTTACGGGAGCGCGCTCCTCGAGATGCAACGCGACGCAATGCGTTGGCGAAATTTTTTTTTTCAATCGCGCGCAGACATCGGAATCTCTCCGAGTTCCAGGCGCGGAAACGCGGTATTTTTCTTCTATTTTTAGAATATTCCGAATAGAAATGTTCTAGAACGTAAGTTTAAAAGTGGAAAACTCTGGGAGTGAAGTACGGAAACGCTTGCGACATTCCCGTGAGACGAGCTGAAACGACGACGACGACGACGACGTTCAAACTCAATCGTCGCACGCGATAGTCTTGTACGCGTGTGAGAAGTGTTACGAGATTTCCCCGGGTTACGCGAAGCCGCTGCAAAACTCGTCCGTGTCAGGCAACGCGATTAAAATATACATAATTGTCGCGCGGCAAAGGACTTTGCGGTGAAAGGAACGCGCAGGGTAAAAGCAAACTTATCGCGGGAGATAGCCGAGAGCATAAAACGAAAATAACAGTTTTAGCGGGAAATCAGAAACTGGGACTTTCTCCGCGCGCGCGCGCGCGCGCGCGAACGTTACACACGCGATCGTTTAATCGCTCTCGATATATCGCAGGTGGCGGCAGAAATTACAGGTCTATCAACGCTTTTGTAATTTGTCTCACGACAAAAGTTGGTTTATTCCGCGAGCAAAACTTTCACCGCGAATGTCCTCGACACTTCGCGATCGCGTTTTTCGTTCCTGTTCTTTTCGTTGCGTTGTTTATTTTACGTTTATTATCGCGCAAATTAAAGGAACGACAACAGAAAAAAAAAACACGAACGAATAATTTAGATAAGTATCGCAAGTTAAAACAAAATTAAAAAAAAAAACGTGTAGGCAGAAAAAAAAAACGTATTTCATTACGGCGCGCGCGCGGTATGTTTCACGGTTACACGTTCGTCGTTGGAGAACGAACGTCAAACTGCGGAAGGGTCGATTTGTAAAGCGACGATTATATTCATGAGGAGTTCTAGACGATTATGCTCGGCGGAAGTTGCGCATCCTTCTCGATACGGCGACTCCCGACGCGTACCGTTTTAGAAACGCGAGTAGAATTAAAAAGTCGGCACCGTCCGTCCCTCCGGTACTCACGTGCCGTAATTACGCAATGGCCCACCAGCTGTTGTGTACACGAGAATGGCATAGTTCGCACACAAGAGAGAAACAACGTCGTAACCTGTAATTAACCCGCGAACTCGTTGTGGCCACGCGTCTCTCTCTCTCGATGACTTGATTAGACGGACAAAAAGATTTCATTAAGCGGAAAGAGAGAGCGCGATTAAGTGCGTACGTAACGACCCCGCGTGTTTCTCGAGTTGCCACTTAAAACGCGTTGCATGTAAATGTCCGGAGTAAAAAATATTAATGACATTTAAATACGCGCATTTTACAGCGATAAGATCACGTAGACAATTTCCGACATATTTCTTTCTAATTAACGGAAAGTACTTGGGCGGGGGGAAAAAAATGCGAGTTTTCGACTGCCGATGACGCGCACCTGCGCGGCCCAATCGCCTTTAATATACAACACAACAAGGGTTCTGACGCTTTGTGGGAACGTGCGAGAGGAGATCGCGACTTATTACGACCCCGGGGGGAATTTATCGTTTCCGTCGTCGCGCGAACCAGCGGGCTCGTTTCGCGTGAGGGACACGCGCGCGTCGTGACGCGCGTGAAACGCGCCCCCGGGGCAAGGGAATCGAGAATTAATTCGAACACGCGCGCACGAGACGCGCGGGCGAGAAAACCAATGCCGGACGATTTACGGCTCGCGGTGTAAAGCCGACGTTTAATTAAAACGAAATCGCGCCCGCGAGAACGCGCGACTCTCTCGACCGCGATATTTTCGTAACGGGCTCTTCTTCTTCTTCTTCGTCTTCCTTTGTGCGCGCTCGCGCACAGGAGTCGTGTCCTCGGAACTGGTTTTTGCGCCGAATAATTATTCCCTTCCAGGTAAACGGAGAGGCCTTATCTCCCGCGGATCCCGCGTGTGTGCAAGCGCAGCGCTCCGGGCGCATCTTCGATTCGCGAGCTATGCCAACTGCTGCTCGCTCGTCGGCGCGCATCTTTGCTATGCGCGCGACCGGGGTGACCACATTTTCCAACCGTCGTCGTCGTCGGCGCGCGAGATCCGATGGGAAAGATATTTCATTCCCATCGACGTCTTTATCACGTCGATTTGCATCAGCGAAACATTTCGAAATGTTTCCAAGTTTAAAAACAATGTGTAGAAAAATAATGCACAAGTAGATTTTTTTTTTAAACATTTTAAAAAGAGTAGTGTGTTGATTATTTTTATCTTATTTTTATTTACGTAATCTACATTTTTTGCGTGTCAATAAAACGAGCTATTTTTGTATTCTTTGTCTCGCGTAACGCGCAGAGGTATTTTGGCACGGCAGACTGTGTCACACTTGTGTCAAAAATCTTACGCCGGCGACTACTTGTTACTTGACGAATCGCAGAATCACGCGTGGCCTCGCACAAAAAAAAGCAATTTGCGCGGCTCGTGCGTTTGGTGTGCCGGATATATGTATGTGGAGGCGCGGCACATGTTCGGGGCACGTTGTAGCACCGCCAGGACCGATTCAAGTGCTCTCTCTCTCTTTTTCTCTCTTGTCGGCCGGGTCACTCGAGAGGGCTTTTGTGGGCGCTTTCGATTTGAGGCCGGTGTCCGCGCGAGAATGAAGGCGAGAAGAAAGCGAGGGCTCTCGTCGTCGCGCGCTGCGCATTTCGGCCGTGCGCACAGGCCATTAAACTCGAATCGAGATACGCGTACAAATTAGGGCTCGCGTAAGCCCTTTCGGGGATCCGCAAATAGAGCGGAGCGCGCGCCATCAGCCGATACCCCTAACGATATGTTTGCCCGAAGGGCGGGCGCGCGTTAATGGATTAATAAAATTCTCCCCTCGCGCCGAAAATCGCAATGGATTCGCTCTCCGTTGGAATGGGAGACGATAAATACCATCCCGAGCATTAATATCGTTTTACCAGCGAAGATAATTAATTAGGGGGTGGAGAGGAAAAGACAAACAACATTTTATTTGAGAAGCTGCGAGAAGACAAGTGATCAAAGGGTTTCGAAGGGACATTGTTGACTTGACAGGGTTGGTTTCCTCTAATTAATCGCAATTTAAATAGACGCTGGCATGCGGGATTATTGGTGGAGCCCCCCGTAGCCACTAAAAAGTCGAGTTGATCGCAATTTGATAAAATGTTACTTGAACAAAATCAATGAATCTTGTTTTTTGATGAAAAACTTGAAACATCACACAAGTGGCAATAAGAGCGAGTGAAATATCGACAAGTTTCTTCCGATATTGTAGGTAATTAATTGAACGACTCTCTCTAATTAAGTCGCCTAAGATTCCCAGAACGATGTTATCTTCGCTTAAACGCGACGCGGAGTCGCGTTCTGCGAAACGGCGATCATCACCGGAGTGAGATCACCTTTAATCATGAACTCCACCACTTCGCTCTCTTATACGCGTACAACAACCGTACGCGTTGTTCGGCCGCCGCACACTGGACCCTAACGATCGTTCACAGTTCGCGATAAATCGCCGTCGTTAACGTTACGAGGGTTCTCAATGGGTCCCGTGCGTTTTATTTCCGTGTCAACGGGCTCGCGCGAGTGAAAAACTGCGCGACGAGAGATTTATGTCGAGCGACGCCGATCGAAGTCGCCGCGAACGGCGGCTGTTTACCTCGAGAGAGTTTATACACAGACACACGTCGAAAGTTCACTGGATTTCGATAAATCTTCTCTCAAATACCTTTTGATCTTTTGCGTTGTACGAGACACATTTGCGCGCATTTTGTTTTTCTCGCGAATCGCAACGAGCGGAAACACCAAACAACCCGGGGGAAAACGAACGAGCGGCACACGCTTCGCGAGCGCGCGAACTCGCTCTCGCTATCTACACCGCTGATCGCGACATTCCGTTCCGGTAATGGTATGATTATCGCGATAATAATTAAACGTAATTGGAGCGTGCCTGTGGGCACGCGACCCTCGCCTCGTCCTCGGGCAGATGCGTGTCTCGCCTTTCCCGAGAAAGTTGCGATGTCGAAGAACGATCGTCCGTTCGTCATTGTCGTCGGTTGGCGTCTTTCCCAAGGATAATGAAAAGAAGACGTTTGCAGGTGCGTGCGAACACATGCCGATCTCGCGAACGTTACGAAAAAAAAACAAAACACGAAGAGTACGCCAACGATTACGAAAGGTGACAAGCGACAATTCGGAGCTCGATTTGGATTTCAACTCACGATCTACAAAAAGATAAATTTAACGAAACTTCGATATCGCGATGAAATGCGCTTGATTATCCTTAATGATCATATCGATAAGATTCGTCAGCGATGAAGAGCGATCATTAGCGGCTCACAAAGAACGATAATTGTGCAAGCGATTTAACGCAACGATCGAATGCGTGTCACCATCATTTATATTATAATTATATTCTAATTTGTTCGGAACGTTTCTCAATCTCCTTATTGGGAGATACTCATCAGCAAAAAGAAATTTTACGTTTTTGTTTTTTTTTCTTTTTATCGATCGGGGAATCGCGATCATTTACATTATAATTATATTGTAATTTCTTCGAACGCGTTTTGACTCTGAGAAAAATTCTCCTCAGCAAAAATAAATTTTACGCAATAATTTGAAAGGTCATGAAAATGCATACCACTAAATATTAATTAAGTATTATATAAGATGCAAGTTAATGTCGGATGTACGTGTATTCTGTATATATTTATAATTATTTTTCTTGGACGTGTAAATTAATAAAACGTGGAAATTCGAATTAAATTTAATTCCAAAGTTTACACAGGACGCTTGATTTGCATCTCATATTTTCTGCGCGGAATAAACGAGATGCGGGTTTGACTCCTGGCCAAGGATTGCTTTTTTCGCAGTGGAAATTTTAAATTTCATAGGGAAAAAGTAAATTTTACATATCAGAGATGCAAAAGCATCCTATGTGAATTTTCGAATTAAACTTGATTCGAATTTCCACACGCGTTAATTTACACAAGAGAAGTAAATTGTAAACATATCTATATAATTGCACGTACTTTCGATAGGTACTAGCTCGTAATCGATTAACTTGGTTGCAATTTTTACAATTGTGTTAACATATGCGTTCTCTCGAGCGTGCCATGAGTCTGGTGTAATTAATCCGCCAAGTTAAATTTCTCACCATGCTTTATCTCTCATTCTTCGCGCATTAATTTCCCCTCTAAATGCCTAAGCAATAAGTCACAGAGTCCGGTTGCAGTTCGGGCGCGCACATGCGTGGCTCTGAGATCATCGACACTTATGGTCACAATGCTTTCCCCCCGTCTCGATGCGTTATCTCCCTCGTCTCGGCCGTTTCTTCGCAACCCACAACGAGACGTTTCTCGTACGTACCTTCTCTCGCGCAATTTTTTCCCGCGCGTCGCGAACTCAAACCGCGCTCGAGACTCGAGGAGAAAAAAAAACGCGCTACGAGGTAGAAATGCGCGCGCCGTATATAAAAGAAAACGCATCGCCCGTTCTAATAAGTCGAAGATGCCGTAAATCACGACTTGAGCGAAGCGCGACGCGGTAAGAAACGCGACAACGGACGAGTACAAGTCGAGACTCCGGTATAGCTGCTGTTCTTCCGCGTGGAATCGATTTGTGCTCATTTAACGCCGAGAGAAAAGCAACCTCCTCACGCGCGCGTTTTTGAGAAACCGCAACGGTATCTGATGCGCGATGAAAGATAAACACATCGACGAGAAGAGAGACAGTTTATTATGTTGGCACACGAAGAAAAAAATGGAGTCGCTTTAATTAAAGTCGCTGCCACAAAAATAAATAGCTCATTTAATTGCACGTGCGATTAATTTAACATCGAAATTCTTAAAGCAACCATCTGCTGTAGTCCAATAAAATTGAAATAATGTTTTAATTTTTTTTTTTATAAAATATTGATGTTGCATCAACAGAATTTATTTCATTATTAAACTGACGCTGACTTGACGTTATTTTTTCCGTGTACAAATTCGCTTATTATTAGATTTCAAGTATTTATTTATTAGACTGTCGACCACAAACTGTATTAGAATCCTTTTCAAAATTGCAGCTACTACAACGCAAAGAGTTTGTAGTGTAAAATTTAGCAGTGAAAACACGAAGCGAACGTGTTCCGTGCAGTCTGCGAGCGACGATTATCGCTGACGTTTATTGCGACAGACTCGATTAATTATTCGTGCATCTGCTCGCTCGCGATAGCGCGCGAGAAGAGACGTGAATCAGATGCGACGCTCACTACGTGTATATAAACTCACTACGCGAGATACAAAAATACCGAGCATTTCCCCAACGAAACCGTGTCGACGCCTATTTAGAGAACTGCTGGCAGAAGTGCGAGCTTGTAAAGCGAGACCGTCTTCGACGTCGTCCTGAATATTTCACAGCCCGAATTTGTTTCCTTCGAGTTAAAATCCCTTCTGTATCGCAAAGCTCTTCACGGATACATCACCGAAAGGTGTAAGCCTCAAAGTGACATGAAATCCAAGTCTTTTTGTGACGGAGCGTGTCTTTTTTCAAAAAAATCCGTTAATAAAAGATATTCGCGTGAAAACAATATCGTTAACACATTTATTTTGTGTGCCGGAAACAGAAGACAGAGCTGACCGTTTTAGTAGTTTCGCGATCGATCGTTTTATGCGCTCGTTCAAGTGATTTCGACAGAAGCCTGAAGTTGAGGTTGTCAAACTGGGCAGTAGAGGAGTGCGTTGCCCTCTTCGAAATAGATTACACGGATCGTTATATCGTTATTTCTGGCGTTCTGTCTGACGGTGCAGTAGGAAGCGCGAAAATAGACCGTGGATTTAATCGATTTTCTGTCAGCGCATTTGCGCGCGGTTATGCTCGATTTTACAAGGAAACCGCGCGTCAAATAACAGCCCTTCGCGAAGCGGCCACGGGGCGATTGCGGAGCAATTCTATGAGCGATTGTTTGCTAGAGAGAGAGAGAGACAAACAGAAATCGTTTGTTTCAAAGAACAAGAGAAAAATGCGGAGATGTGTGTACTTCCCTGGAACGGACGAGCGTTTCGTAGAGAAAACCTGTTTCACACAGGAACTGTGTTTTCCACTCACCTGAAACAGAGAAAAAGACAACGAAGGATCAATATTACGTTCCAGTGAGCCGAAATGCGAGGTTGTCGGGACCTCAAAACCGAAACCACATCTAATTTCGAAAGCGCTTTCTATTGTCTTACGTCACGCGCGCCCGTTTCGCAACGACTCGATCAATCGGAGATCGGTAACGTTTTCACCGAATCGCGCACAGCGGGAGTGTAATCAATCGGTAATTATAAAAATCAGCGTCGCGCGATGTCTCGCGTCGTTTTCTTTTTTTTTTTTTTAATTCTTATCGTTCTATTTGTCGGCTCGCTCTCGGAGTCGCGCGGTTTCGTCGCGCTTCTCGACGCGAGAAAGAGGGCCCCATTCATCCGTGCGATCGGCGCGCACCGAGAGACGAGCGTTAAACCGAGGGACAGTGATAAATGAGAGAGGCAGGGGCAAGAAACGCCACGGCGTGTCGAAAAAGCGACGGAGAAGATTCTCCGAGAAAGTGACGGCGCGCGGACGCGAAAGAAGCATCCGAGTATGTGTTTAGTCTGCAACTTGAAAAAGAGAAAGAGAGAGAGAGGGAAAAGCTTCTTCTTATCTTCATATACACGAAGAATCTTATAAAAATCGCACGAAACTTCTTATGAGAATTACAAATAATTTTAAAAATTGTTTACGATCGTAAAACCTTCAGACTGAAAAAACAAAATAGATTCGCGTGTGATTCAACTAGTTTTTTTTTTTTCTGAGACGAACGTCTCACGTTTTCGCGAACGTGCGCATGACTAAGAAAACACTCCGAAAAGGCCAGGGTGGTGTAAACCCTTCATTCTCGGACTGAATCGAGGAGCCCGCTTTTGTCCCGACGCCGCCTTAATTATGTATCTCCGCGGAAAAGGGACACTGTGTGCGTGTGTGTGTGTGTGTATGTTTCGAGAGTTGCCGCCGCGCCATGCGTGTGATTCATCGTTCATTTGGTCTCTCTACCGTTATGTGCGCCGTCGCTTATACGCCGAGCAATACAAGTACGAGCGCACGCTCTATTTCTTATCATCTCGTTTTCTATCGCATGACGCACGCACGTAAGGAAGGGCCTCCCTCCGAAGAAACCTGGGAAGAAAGAGAGAAAAAGGGAAGAGAGAGGGAGAGAGAGAAGTGTAGAATAGATATAAGGAGAAAGGCGCTTGACCGCGTAAGCTCCGGCGCAGCAGATAATATCGGTATAAGTCGCTTTATTGCCCGCCACCGTTACTTTTATTGCCGACCTTGTTGGCAGCACATGACGAATGTCCTCCGCACACACGTGCACGTAACACCGCGCGTTCAGTTTTAGCAGCGCGTGAAATAATACACGTGTATAACGCGTATTATCGCACACACGCACGCATTTGCGCGTACAATGTAAACGCACGATGACGAATTTTGTTTGTTGCTGTTTATCCAAAATTACGTTTTTTTTTTACTCAAAGAAGAAGAGGGGAGAACGAATTGAAGTTTTGCGGCGAATTCGCGGGATTTTCTCGCGTGTCTAGACACCTCGTTACAAAACACGCTGACCGCGCGAGCGTGAAGAAGGCCTGAATTAACAGTCGGTTAAATTACCTAAGTAATTAATACGAGCACGCGCGCTTGTTCCGTCGAAACGGGCTAAACAAACGACGGCGGCGCCGCCGCGAAAATGAATAAGCGCGAATTTTTTTTTTTTTTCAACCGCGTCGGTCCACTTTTCCCGGTTGAGCGCTATCCGCGGGCGTTTCGCCAGGGAAAATCTGCATGGCATCGGCTGCACGCGGTGGACGACGTTAATCTGGTGCACGCGTGCATTATTCATTCGCAGCGTTCAAACACACGTCGCTTTTACCAGCGCGCCGTATGTATATGTCCCGCCACTGAGAGGTTTTCTGGCGCAAACTCTCCGCGTGCAGCACCAGAACCCTTTTGCGCGTTCGCAGGCCGCGCTCTATTCACGGACGTCGCGTTTTATTTCCCGCGAGTCATACGTGCGTGTACTCTTTTTTTTTTTCTATCGCATATTTTCCTGCCGACCGAGACAACAACATCGAGATTGCATTAACAGCTCGGAAAACGAGGACAGAGCGCGAATGTCATTCTAAGGAGAGAAGAGAAAAAATGAAACATTGTCTCAAGTACAACATTTTATCCTTTTTTTTCTCCTTTCTTTTCTAAGAGAACTAATGACGCAACGCTGAATATCCTGGCAACACACTTGAAGAGGGTAATTTAAAAATATAAAAAGCTTTTTTTTTTTTTTATATGAAACTCTTCATTGTGCAATTCACGAGCCAGAAAGCCCGCGGGAAATTTACGACCGTAATGAGCTCACTGACGGTTCCGCATTTTCCGCGCGGATTCGCAATGCGCGGCGGTCTGACCCAGTGAGTTTCCATCCGCCCCAGAGTCCTCCTTCTGTCCGGATGGCATCAAAAGATCGGTTTCCGGTTTGCGGCGGAGAAGAAGAAATAGTCAGGGTCGTTAATCTCTCGGCGGATGACGAGGCGGGAGTTCACGGGTCTCTCTCTCCGCCGCGTTGCCGGCCCGAGCGTGACTCATCCGCGAAGCCCTAAGGAGAGAACCAAGAGAACGTGGAAGAAAGCCGACGACGATCTCTATGTCGGGGCTCGAGCATCCACGCCAAAGTCGATTCACGCTCTGGGATTGTAGCAAGAACACGATCGCGGCAAATCGAAGGCTTTGTTTTGTGTGAGCGCGGCGGGTCGGACACATCGCGCGAAGATTGCGGCGAAAATGAAACACACGGGACGCGTTCGTCACCTTGAATTGAAAATACTTGGGCGAATTCTATTTGGCTGAAGCGAAACCTTCGAGCGATGACAATTTAGTCGTGTAGAATATTTTAATAGTCTGAGTAATATTTGACGTAATTTATTTTAACAAATAAATTTACATAAATTTTTAAATATACAATTGTAAGCAAAATGAGCTCTGATGTGAAATTGCAAATTAAATTAAATTAAATCTAAGTAGCTGAACATTTACTGACGTACATGTGCAAAGTTGATGATAAAATTACTTCACATTGAATTTGAAACGTTTCGATCTGTTTCTTTTGTGATCTTCGGCCAAAGCTTGAAGTACATATCAGTAAAATTCAAGACTACCAATCGTCGAAGAAAAGACACAACAAGTAGAAACAGTGAAAGCAAAAAAACATTAAGAATTGTTAAAACTGCCAAACTAATAAACGCCGACCGTCTTCAACCGTCGACAAACAGATCGCGAAAACAAACGCATGCCGCCCTACTCAACATAATTTGACTTCGAACAGTCTTAAAATTTCTTCACTGTTTCTACTTTGAGTTTTCTCGATGGTTGACACGAAGTCATAAATTTCATTGACATGTATCCCAAGTTTTTTGACTGAGGATAAAAAAATAAACAGATCGAAACGTTCCAATGTGAAGTCTTTTCGCCTTCAACTTTTCACATCATGTTCACAGCTCCTTTTCAGTTTTTATTTTTCTTTAAATAAATAAATTTTCGATATTACGTCCGCACATATTTTGCAACACGAAATAAAACCGCGGAATTTAGTTCTCTGGTCAAAGTAGTGACGGGAGCGGGACGCGAACTAGCTGATGTCTTCGGAATTCAACGGTGTCGCGTCGTCGTCTTTTTGAATAAACTATCAGAGAGGCTCGTCGGGGGATCGATCCGGTGAATTATGCAGAGCGAGGAAGCGGCTGATAGGACGCGGCGCGCGCGCAAACGATAGCGCAAACGGGCTGCGACAAAAGCTTGAAAAAAAAAAAAGTCACTTTAATAGCAGCCGCAGGATCTTCCGAGGGACAACCCGCGCTGTACACTAGCTTTTAAAAGGATCGGGAAGGAACACGGTGGCGCGCGACCCCGCCGCAACCGAAGGGACGCACATTTTGTGGATTAAGAGGACGCTCTTTGTGCGTCTCTCTCATTGTTCGCGGAATCAGATCCGATCTATCGCTCTATGAGGTGACGATTAAAGCGGCTATTAGGTCGCGCGACTCTTTTTCCCCGTTCCGAAGGATGATCCTTGTCGAGCGCAATAATGCAAATTAATGCGAAGATCTGACACGCGGTGCGTGACAATGACGTGTGCGAATTGTCGTTTTTTTTTTCTATGCCGCGTTACGTGACGGATGGCGATTCGGAAATTACGGAGGAAGAATTTTTCAAAGCGACATCCAATCAAGGTGCCGATATAATCAACCTGACGTAATAATCGCACGAAGACGTCAATCCCGTCGCGTTTGGTAGAAAACGGGAAATTCGCCAGATGACAGAAATTTACGTTCCAAGCGGCTTCTGCGGTTTGTTGTTATTTTCGCGAATGAGAAACGATGCGAGAACGACACGACGATTATTCCCAGGTGCGGAGAGGCAAACCGCGAACGGCGTAGTAACAAATTCAAACCGCAAACTTAATTACCTATCGATAATGACGCACGCGCGTTCGTACCGTTGCGAAAATTGTTGATTCTAATTACCGAACGGAAATGAGCACTCCGCAAATCATACGAGGAGTTATTGACATCCATCTTTTTTACGATCTGTTTTGTTTTTCTTGACTTTTGCAAAAGAGAAGACGGTGTGCGCGAGAAAACCCATAATAATTTAATTTGCTCGAGAAATTGCGATAAGCGAGATAACGTTTAATATACGCAGCGTCTAATCCCGCGTCGTTCAATTAACGCGAATCTGGATCAGTAACACGTAAAGAGATAGATGCATGCACGAAAGCAGCTTTCTGTTCGCAAAAACGGAATCTTCTTAAAAAGAAATAGAAAGCCGTTCATCGTGCGCGGATGCAACAACCGCTGTAACGCTTTAACCTACTTGTCTCGTGCGAAGAATACTCGAAATAAAAAAGAAAAACAAAAGAAAAAGAAAATACTTCACATATGACAGAGAAAGAGAAAGTTGCGCATTCTTCGATACAAATAAAAATTCGGGGATGATGACTCACGCGAAAAAATGACGTTATCTCGCGGGATGGTCGCGGAAGGTAATAAAAAAATTAATACGACGCGCCGCTTAATCGCAATCGCGCAAGATTAATTGCGTTATTACGTTATCGCGCTCGCTCGCTCGCTCGCTCGCGCGCCGCCGCTAATCAGCTGTTGCAATTAATCGCCGTCGGGTTCGATGCTCCGCGCGGAGTTGCGCGACGCTTTAATCCTTCGTCGACGGTGGTCGGAGCTCACTCGGATGGGAGTTTGTTTATAAGTTTTATATTGTAAAAACTAAATATATTTAAATAATAAATAAATAAACATATTTAAGAAAATTAATGATATATATATTTGTGTAGGCAAAGCGACTTTTTGATTGTTCAGATAATAATACGAAGGATAAGAAGTGACCCTCCCAGCACAATTCTTCCGAGAATTGACGACCGCGTCCGTTCGTTTCACAATGTAACATCTGGTACATTACATGATTCGCGCGTAACCTCGCCGTGCGGTTATTCTCGTTCGTTTGCGAATTTTCCCGCAGCGAACCGCGCTTCCCTTTCAATTACCGCGATATGTAAATTACGCCCGATCTCGCCCCCGCGCAGTTCAACGCGCGCTCAATTTCGCCGCGTCAACCTCGCGGCAAATTGCCGTCTCAATTGATCGTGTCCTCGACAATGCATTTGTGCCGACCGTTACTTAATGGCATCTGCATTGTGGGACACGTGTATCGGTCACTCTTTTTTTTTTTCAACAGAACTCGTCGCGATCCGATACGCTCGCTCGTCACACGCCCACCTGATGTCACTTCCGGTGATTCCATTCAAACACGAGGAAGCTCATCGAGCGCCAATTACGTCAATTACCGTAGTCGAGACGAGTTTTCAACGTTTTCGACCAAAAAAAACCGCAGTGATTCGAAATCAAAACTAATCGCTCGGAAAATTATTGATCGAGCGGATCTTTTTCCCCAACAGAGGTTCGAATAAAAATTCCTTCTTAATTTGTTTTTACCGAGCAATGAAAACAATTCGCGCGCTGCGGAATAAACTCGTTCGCAATCTGACCGTTGCGTCACGTCCGCCGGAGCCGCTGTGAACTTGATAAAAGTCGGCTGCCTCGCGAAACGCAAAAGTGGATCATCAAGAAACTAGATGGAAAAATGTGTCGCGATATGCAATCGCGGCCTATCGCTGGCGAGTCCGCTTTTTCTCTCGTACAAACAATGCCCGAAAGTTCGTTGACATGCAGAAACACCGAAATCCACATCGAGAGACGATTCCAAAACGAAACCTTCGGCAAACACCAAAAAAAAATAATGTCGGTATTGGAAATATCAAATCGGTGAATCGAGTGGACTTCAAATTAGCATATTTATTGTTGAACGGCGTGTGTCAATGCAACTCGTTCGATCTCACACGTTGCGTCACGATTCCTCCTCTGCCTTCGCGAGAAGAAAAAAGAAAACAGTCGCATTTGCATACGTCAGTCTCACGCTTCTGTCGATTGACCGCGTTCCATTGAATCCTCTCCAACTCTGCGAAACGTCCGTCCTAAACACACAAAACCACCCGGATCTCCGCTCGGATATGTCTCGTGCGTACTTACACAAACATTAGCCCAGAACCGACTTTGGTCTTTAGTGGCTCGCGATCGATGAACAAGATGCGCGCCACAGCTGACACACGCTGATCTGTGCAGCGGCGCGTCACATACACACACACACACAGAACGGGTTAGAGTTCAATAGACCGGCAGAGAGACACGGAAAGTCGCGTGCACGCGACTGTCGAGGGTAAACACGTGTTCGACGAACAATCGGTCAATTTGAGTGTGACACGCACGTGCCTTGGAATTAGAATTCAAACGGTGGAAATAGATTCTATGTGAACGGGAGTAAACACAAACTTGTGAAAGCGCAACTGTGCGCAATTGATCCGGGATTGAACAAATATCGCTGAGCTGTTTGTAATTAATTTGCAATTAATTGAACTTTTTCTTACTCTCTCGATAACCGCTCGTTATTTCCGCGACCGAGTGCGCCTCCTCATCGTTGCTTGGCGCGAACAAACTCCGCCAAGAAAGTTCTCCGCGTAGTCAACCGCGATAAATGTTGGCAAATGATCGGGTATTAAAAAATAACAGGTTTCGTTACCGACTTTTGACATGCACGGCGACGGCGGCGGCGGCTTATTCCGAGATTGTTCGCGGTTCTCACGCACCTACTCGCCGCCGCCGGCGAAAGGAAAGAAATCCGCTCACTTCGAGTAATTGCGGTCTGTCCCGGAGACTGTTAGCTCGCCTTGGGACTAACAGAACTCTAACACACCGCGGATCGTTTATGAATAATACAAAGAAATTCCCGTGTTTGTTTTTGCTCCCTGTAAAACTCTGTCAATAGGCAATTTAAGATATGCGCATATAAATCATGTAGATATAAAACAACAAAAACCCCTGGAGTGTGCGTTTCAGTTGTAAATACGGTAAACATTCGTGTGGAAAATTTCTTTTCTAAAACATTGCGCGAGCGATATTATCATTTTTCTTTACGGTTCGTTCGAGCGGAAAAAAAAAAAAAATAACGAGACGTCGTTGCGCAAAAGTATACGTCGCATCGTTTGATAGCGATCGCTCGTGGTGGAAGTTCAGACGCGCCTTACGCATTGTTTAATGAATTCAAGAGCTTTTTCCTTCGAGATGTGTATCAGCGTTCATAAATGGAATCGGAACGAGTCGACCGCGAAATATCGCTCGTGAGAAAAGAAGAGGACTATTACAGGAGGTCTTACATCGTCTCTCGAAGCAGAGAATCGAAGGGATATCTTTCGCCTTACCGGGAAATCCGATGGGAATAGATTTCCGGCGTATTCTCACGTTCGCGGAAGACGCGATTTCCCCGCGCTCGTGAATTCGATCCGTCCGGCCCCCCCTCGCGCTCGAGGAGAAGCCAACGTGGATTTCTTGAAATACCAGTTTTACTCTCTTAAGCGAATAACGCGCTGATCGATCGGATCCTCTCTCTCTCTCGTAATCAATGACGAGGAATTTAATAAACATCGCGCCACAATGCGAAGTCGCGGATCGTGGCGGCACAATTAAGTAACATCGTGTCGAAATCGTTTCACAACGAGACCTACATTGAGCAACGCGCGCGCCTTGAAATCTGATTCAGTCGTGCGCGCGCGAGCGCGCAAAACTCGCCGTCGTCGTCGAGAAACGTCGTTATAGGTCTGGCGATTAGGTCAGTGCGGTGGCGATTCACGAGACCGCGTAATCGGAACGTGTCGTTATCTCGTGCATTATTGATACACATTACCCTGTTGCTCGTTAATTAAAGTTCGTTAAACCGCGGAAATATCTCGAGGCGAAACGTTCAAAGATAGGATTGCAGATCTAGATCAAAATTCGACTATTTTTTTATTTTTAGTCGAAAACATATTTAACATAAAAGCATCTTTTAAAATACGATGTCTAAATAATTTATGGAAAACTTCTGCTCCGAACGAGAAAACTCGTTGAGAAAACTGATCGTAATTACGAGCTGGGGACTTTTTTTTAACGCGCGCGCGAAATGTTGTTATAACTCGCAAGCGATCGAGCGCGCGTCATCGAATCGCCGGCATTTCACTGTAATCTTCGCAACGGGAAAGATCCGCCTGACTCGTTGCGTGTTACTCGCGTTAATCCCGAGCGAACGAACGCGGAGGGTTGGTTTCCTATTCGCGCAAAAAAACGAAGAGAAAAATCAGAGCGAGATGTGCTCTTTTTTCGTACGAAAATGCCAATCCGTGTGTCATCGGTAATTTTTCACGGAGAGACGAGCGACGGAGAAGCAGAATAAAAAAGAAAAAAAAACAGTATCACCAGATCTCTTAAAAACTCATTTAGAGATCGATCGATCGGTGAAATCTGGAGTTTCCTTTGCGCGGGAATTTAGGGTGCGTCAGAATAAACGTGAAAAATTGTATATACGCGTCATTGTGCGTGACACGTAATGAAATCCTAAAAAGCTCGACGGATGACTGACGTAGAGATATCACGTTTTTTTTTCCTGCAAAAACGCTGTGTGGCAATATGGTACGTGCGGCAATATCGCGCGATACCGACCTTATGGTGCCGAGCGCGCTTTTATCGCTTGTATACGAATTATATACAAGCAGTCATAAAAAAAGATATTTACCGAGCACATTGTTTATTCTCGTATTATCGTGATATCGCAAAACTTCAATATTTTTGTTAAATATATATTAAAAAAAAAATACAACAACAAATTCTAATCAATCGTTTACAAACGCAATTTTGAAAAATTAATTCAAGTTTAATTTTCTTAATTTTTCGAATTAACATTTTTCTCAGGACTATTGCCGCGTCTTTCAAAATATACTTAATCAAAGTACAAAAAGACGTGCCGAAGAGACGCTCGAGGGAAGTCTGGTCGAAGAAACTATAAACGGCGGCGACTTTTTCTTTCGTCCTGGAGGGGCAGGTGATTGAACGAACGAGCCCTGCATAAGTAGGTTCCCGAAATGTCGATGCAGGTCCACGGCCGCGGCAGATCAACGCGATCTGTGTGTTGAACGTGGAGAGGGGAACGGATCGTCTTCTTCGCGCGGTCACATGTCCCGACACGCAAACTAGTTAGTCACCAAAATCTCGGGGGCCGCATTCCTCTGTCGAGCTTATTAAATCTCGTCAATCTCCGCCGAAAATAACACGTACCTTTAATATCACTCTAGCAGCAGCGCGGCATCGCGACGATCAAAATGCGCGATTTATCGTCAAAGTTAAAGCAACGGGAGAAGTTCATGTTTCGCATAATGTACACGATCTCACGAAAGAGAGATGACGTTTTAGCGATAATTAAATGACGAAGTTTGAAATGAAAATTTTCTGAGACGCTTCTCTCCGTTTATCTCAAAGAGTTTATCTCAAAGTTGAACGTTGTTTAAGAAGTGAGAGATAAAACGAAAATTTCTCATTTCCGTTCTCGCTAGATATAGTTCGTGACTATTGGCATCGAAACCTACGCGGTGCAATTTCGAGGTAGAATCGGAGAGTACAATGATTCGTTTAGAGAAATTTACAAGTCAACGCACGCGATTCTCCAGTTTAATTAAGAAGGGTCTTTGGCGGTCTGGAGAAATAAAAAGCGCGCGACGACGGTTCGTTCGGTGCGCGGTGCAATTTCTGCCGCCCCGTAACGGTACCCCGAGAAAATTCGTCGGAATCGCGAAATTCGATCTCCCGCCACTTATGTATCGGCCTGATTTACGGGATCGCCGCAAAATCCCTTCCCCCCTTCGTTCATTTCCGTCACTCAACCCGTCACTCAATTTACTGCTCGATTTTCGACACGAATAACAGCCGCGGGTAAAGTAAGACAGGAACCCGCTGATGACGTTTCTCTCCTCGATTTATTTACGTGCGGAGCGCGTGTTGTGTGTACAAATTAAGAGAATGTGGGAAACGTTTACCTACTTTTCGCGAAGCGAAGCATCCTGTTTCTTCAACAACACTCTGCGAAGTGTCGCGAGAGAAAAAAGGAGGATGCACGTTAGACATTTGATCTTGACGCGGTTTAAAAACACGCGCGATCCGTCGAATAATTTTAGCTGAAAAATTACCAATGTTGTAAATCACTTCAAATTTCGCGATAAAACCCACGCCGCGCTTATTTCGCTCGAGCGTAACGTAATTTTCCTCACTTTGCTACATTTCCTTCGATTGCGAGGCATTTTCTTCTGCCGCAAAATTAGCATAGAGAAAGAGAGAGAGAGAGAGAACGAGGTTGAAAGAAAAAAAAAGCGATCAAACGATTGCGGCGATCGCAAACAGCGTCGTCGAGTGTTTATGTCGGAACGGCGCTCTCGAGAAAACGGCGGACTCGCTCGGTTTCCTTTTATCGACGCGTATCGGAATAATTCGATATAGTTTGCAAACGAGATGAGACGTCTCGCTAAGTAGATCGTAGATTTTTTTCTCTCAACGGCGGCGCAAGGCCGCTGCGAGACGTCCGCGTTATTTATTTATTTATTTATGCTCTTACGAAACGTTGCGGAGTGTGAATGAACGACGAAAGATATTTCTCTTCACGTGGCTCGTTACATTACGAGGTCCCGGATATCTCTACAAGATAATTTCTGCTTCTGCGGATCGCACACGCACACACATACAACGACGAAGACTCGATCTGCAAATTAAATCGCATGAAAAACTTCCGAATTTCTCAGAAAAGATCTCGGAGTAGTTTACAGCTTTGTGCTGTTCCATCTTCACACACAGACACCGAGAGTCTAGTAAAAAATTACAACCTATATATGCTTCGTTTGAAATGCAACGAAAGCGAGCGCTCGAATTTATCAAGCGAGATTCTCTCCCGCAGATCTTACCACAATGCACGTTTCCGATGACACCGTTTGATAACGGAATGCACAAGAGACGGAGGAGGTATGCCGTTCTCGAGATAACAACGAGCTATTTGCAGAGTATTTAAATATTTTTCAAACAAAACTCTTCGAATCGTCGCGGCAAACGACGGTTTAAACGACCGAAACAATTTTATTTGCAAATAATGAGAAATTAACGCCGAGTCAAATTGCGCAGATAAAAAAACCGTTTATCCGATCTGGGACAGTCTGTACGCGCGCGCATTCCTCGCGCCTACTCATTGCCACGGCGTAATAAGATTCTCAGAAGCGTTAGATTCGCCCAGTTAAGTTTCGCCGATATACGCATACGTATATAACATGAATACATCAAGATAACGTTTGCGGGATGAAGAAGAAGAGAAAACGCGAGCGGAGACTCGGCCCATCTGCGCGACGATGACGACGACGCCCAGAATCTCTTCTATGTGAGAAGATTTAGTATGCGCGCGACCGAGTGCACTTACTTACGATAGCTGACCGTGTGTTCAGCTTTGCATTCTTCACAATTAGCTCGAGGGAGGGAAGAAGATGATGCTGCGTCGTATGGGAGTAGCGTGGCGGCGATCCGCTCGCAGTTGCGAATTAGATAAAGTCCTGTCGCTTTTACATTTACGTCCCATTTGATTTGCGGACCGTAAATTATAACACGTGATATTTTCTCATCCTCCTTTTAATATCGACGATGATTTATGATTTTCAGAGAGATCGCGCCAACTTGTGCGCGCGCTTTGGAGACTTTCGAGAGATTTTCGCGAGGATTATTCGGAAAATTTCATAAATAACGAAAGTGTCGTTTGAAACCGAAACGTTATCTGAAAACATAATGACTGAAATCAAGAATTTACAAACATCACATTTAACACACGACGACTACTAAATGTTTCCGAGTACGCGCGTTCCCTTTCCCGCGTAAATATCATCATCGTTACGCGCAAACACAAAAGAAAACTGTTCGTACTGATACGTTATCGAGGCAGATATACTACACGGCAGTGCGTAACGCCGTTTCAACTCGCATGCATAATCATTACGCGCGTACATGCAGCTCTCCCCCCCCTCCTCCCACCTTTAAAAGTCGCAGCCACCCTTCTGGCCATGGAGTGCACTCTGTAATTTTGCTCTTTGTAATTACTATTATACCATCGCTCGTAAAAGTTTCGTGCTTTCAACCGTTCTGTGCCTAGAGATGCCCTCTTCAAGTGTAACGTTGTGTGTGCGCAACATGTACACAGTTCGTACACAAGTTCTGATAAACTGGGACGATTTATTATATTCCGTTTTTGCAAAATTTCGTGTTTAAATAAAACGGAAACAATTGTTTTATTTGCGGTATAATTTAGTTTCGTTGTATTTTATTTAGTTCTGCTGTGGTTTAGTTTTTGTTTAATTATGATACAGGTAATTTAAATAAAACGGCGATATTTTCCTGCAAATAAATTAATTAATCTCGAGCACACGGTAAATATCAGGTTGTTGCTTGGAAAGTAACCTACGTAACGTTTTTTAATGACATTTAAGAGCTCGTGCCGACTCACACAATTCAGTTTCTGAGTCAATGCTCGTAGTGGTACACAGTGTTCGATGGCTTTAGCATCTGCGTCACGTGTCGAATTCTACGGGGAAGGGTGGGGGCAATACCTATTGGAAGAACGAATTTTCCAAAAACCCCAATATAAGTTTTATATTTTTCTATTGTATTTAAACTTTTTTTTAGAGCGCGTTACTCCACCGGCCGTAAATCACTCGGAAAGAGCAAGTAGTAAACGACCTGTGTTTTACTCTCTTGCGACCTTATTAAGTGAAACTTCAGAATCCCATACTGATAAGACACACACTGAAATCTCTCGATCGCCTCATAAATCACGGCCAGCGCACTTTAAACGCGTATACGCGCGGTGTGTAATTACTTGCGTAATTACCGGGGCCGAAAACAAAAATCGTTTAGAGAGATCCGCGAACGAGAGAGATCCCGCGCGGAAGCGGATAATTAACATTCGTTGCTCGCGCGCGGTTAAACCGGTACGTCCGGTCGATTATTTGAGAATCGTTCTGGCGACCTCGCGCGATTGCTCTAAGTACACCTAAGGTACTTCGGTGATTTATCTCGCGAATGGCTTTTGCCATTTAGTATCCATGGCATCGAATGCGCGCGCGCGCCTTTTCGCGAACGCACACCTCTCGCACGGTGGTTAATTATCGGCGACGTATGGGGGATGCTTGGAATGATTCATGTTAAACACGCGCGTAATTCCTGCAATACTTGATTTCTTTGCGGGTTTTATTTAATTTGAGATAATCCCCGCGATAAGAAATAATTTGCGCATAGATAGATAAATTCGCGCAAAAATACGTGTGTTATTTTTTCTTATCATTATCTCGAGATTACTGCAACAGACGATTCACTTTGATGTCATTTTTTGAGGCAGTCTCGCTAATTTACACGCTGCCCGACGTTAATAAACATATACGTATCGCGATAGCTTTCATCGCGCGATTAATTCGTCAAACAAGTTCGGACAGAAAAGAAACAAACCGGAAAAACTCGTTTTTTTTTCTTTTGCCCACCTGAATGAATCCCGCCGTCAATGTCAGCGTCTTCGAAAACGGACGCTTCAACACCCTCGTCGTCCGCTGTGGCAGAATCCTCGGCGTTTTCCGTGTCTTTAAATCTCGCACGTACGTCTGTTTTTTCTATTGCGCAAGGGCTGTCCACAGCTGCTTGCCTGCCGATTCGCACCAGGGTGCTATTGCTTCTCGCCAGCTTTGTGCTGTGAGTTCTACGAATCAACAAATTTGTTAGGGTCGTGTTCTGTTTGGTTCTTGTCTCTTGATGACTGATCCTGTGCTCGCTAGACGACTTCGGTGCCGACTCGATAACGATTTTCGTAACCGCAGGTCTCTCCTCGACATTCTTCTCTTTCTTCTTACATCCGGCGTCGTCTTCCACGTCGAAACAGGCGATGGTATTGTTTAGACGACTGTCCTTTCGGTTTCCGGATTCTTTCTTGCCGGTGAATCTGCTCTGAAACCGCTCGATGGTCTTGAAAGATCTCGTGCGCTCGACTTTCTTCCTCTGCTCCGTCTGACCGCTCGCGACCGTTCGCTCGCACTTGGACGCCTCGAAGATCTTCGTCAACGACTGCACCTTGCCCCTCACCTCCGGGAACGCGTCGTCGGTGGATTTCCTCGCGCACGACGACAGACCCTCGCTGTTGCTCAGAGTGCGCGTCAGCGAGCCCGGCGACGTCGATGTCCCGGACGTCGGTTTCGACGTGCTGCCGATGGGGAAGGTGTTGCAGGCGAATTTCTCGGTACCATCGGTCGAGTGACCCTTAATCAATTTGCCAACCGACTGTCGCCCTTGCTCGCCGCCCTCCTGCAGCGACACGTAGAACGTGGACCGCCTCTTCGGCGACTCCTCGGGATTCTCGGTGGTCAGCATGTCTCTTCACATTTCCCTTTTTTTCGAATTTATACACAGATTCTGGAGAGAAGGAATGTCGCGATGCAATTTATCTCACGGAAGTCGCACCCTCGTATCAGAAATTCGACTATCGCGAGTTAACATTTTCCAACATGACAAATGCTTTCTCTTTCGAAAACTAGTGTATTTTATCTTTCAATAATTGTGTAGCGAGATTTTGTTACACTGTTGCGTGACAATATCCCCCAAGTACATGCAATCGTGTGTTACGGAGTCGTCGATTTTCTCTCGCGATCGAAGAGGAAAATGTCTGCGCGATTCGCGATATTTTTGCGTATCGGATGTCTCCGCTGCGATGTCAGAGGTGCGCGCTCTTCGTGCGAAGAAGATGCGTCCGGAACACGCCCCCGCCCCCGGTGCCGCAGAATCAACCCGCGGGAATCGGGTGCGTACGATCTTCAAGGGCCGCGGTAATAACAATGATTACATTCCCTCCGCTCTCCTCCAACCCTCGATCGACTCCGGTTTTTCTCTCGCGACGATCCCTTCGAGAAATCGCCGCGCGCCGACTCGTCTCCTTTGCGAGAGTATCTCTTTCTTCTTCTCCGGCGCTAAATATAGACGGACTATCGAGCCGGTCAGACAGAATGAAAGAGAGAGAAAGAGAACACGTGTGTGTGTCGTTACAAGACGGCGCAACAAGACGAATATCAGCTGGTGTTATCCCCGCGCAACGATACTCGCGGATAACGCGAGGCGTTGAACCGTGACGCGCGACTCTCTCTCACTCCGACCGCGTGTCCTCCTCCGTGTGTCCCGGCCTCTTCCGCGAAGAATTCTCTTGTATCTGCGTTTTATTTCAGTTTGCTTTACGTCTTCCTATGCGCACGCGTCGCGCGGAGTCGCCTCTCCCGCGGAAGTACTCGTCTTTTATTTATAATAACGTGTACTATTACACATGAATGTATTCCTCGTTCCTCGGGTTTATTTACTTATTTACACTTTTACAAATTTCATGAGCGTAATAGAGAAACTTCTTTCCTTCCTTCCTTCTTTCTCTCTCTCTCTCTTTCCTCCTCCTTGGCTTTCGAGTTTCGAAGGACTTCGCAACAAAAACTCTTCGCAAGAGTCTGCTTCGAAAGAAACGCGGGAGCGCGGTCACGGGGAGGATGCGGAGATGAGCCGGCGTATAGAAGAAATCGACGGAGGCACAGATGCAGCTGGAGATTGCAGGTGGAACCGGCCGAAGAATCCGCGACGATCGCGGAGAATTGCCGTTGGTGCGCACGCCGCCGTTGGAATTGTTGGCAAAGCCGGTCGAGATTTACGATCGCGGCGCGGATAGGAGTTTACTCCCGAGTTCTGTCGAATGGGACTCGCGCGACGATTTATGGGAGCGGGATTATAATTCACGGCGAAAAAAAAAATCGAAGCGCTCGCGCGCGCGTCATGATCCGACGCGGATTAAGGAACGAGGTGAGATGACGCCGAAATACTTATCGGCGGGCGCGCACCTGTCGCTGATTCGTGTTTGCACCAGGTTTCTCAACCAGTCTCTCTCTCTCTTTCTATTCTTCGCAATGTTGTTTTCAAAGCCGCACGATATTCCCGATCGATCCGATCGACAATGCCCGAAGAATCGCGCGCGTCGACTCGAGCTCGCAAATTCCAACACGTAGTTTCTACCTCGAGCGAGAAAAGATCCAACGATTTGTTTTTGCGCGCTCGTCTTCTTGCTTTGAAACAAACACCACAAACTTCCCCTCTTCACCTCAGAAACACGATTTGAACACTTTTCTCGCGGCACCTCTCCGAGAACTCGCACTTCAAAAATTTCGATATTATACGGAACACCACAATTCACAAAGTTTAAAAACGCAGAGAGTTCCGACGCGGCGAGTTACCCGAGCGACACTCGCGCGAGCGAAAGAGAGAGAAAGAGAGATCGATCTCTTCTTTCCGATTGGTTGACACGTTTGTCTCATCCGCGTGGAAGGAAGCGCGTTTCTTCTCCGAGTCGGCCGAGAGGACACGCGTGTTGTTTTTCTTCCGTGCGCGTCGAACGAAAAACACGGAGCAAATCGTCGACGTTACGCGCGATCGGTCCGCACCGTGAAAGAGAGAGAGAGAGAACGAGCTGTGGATCGACGACGACTCTACGCTACGCTCGACCAGACTTCCAGACTTCGGAAAATGCTGGATCGTGATCACGGTCCGCAGGATGTAGAAACACGAACGTCCGGTGAAACGTTGCGGTAAAAGAAATAAATAAAAATAAAAATTTCCCACTACAAGACCGATAAGATGTAGAAAGTAACGAAGTTTATTTTGTTTTTTTCAATGAAAAATTCATTTTCTTTCGCTTTCCCATAAATTTTTAATTGTACAGAGAAATTCGTGAAAAATCCTCGTTTAGAGAATTGCTTCGAACGAAACTCGAGTCTCGAACGATGTGATAAAAAAACAAAAGTGTCGCTTCTGGCAAGTATCAGTTTCGATGACGTCCGGCGACTCTGCTGTCGAGAGTTCAAACTTCGGAGCAAGTTAAATTGAAAATGACACTGCCGAAGCTTACGAGCGTTTCTTCATTATCGTGGGAAAATTTATCATGTTTCCATTTGCTCTGATTCTCATATTTTTTTAAGCATACTCTTCAATTGCAATAAACACACATTAGGTGTATATCGCAGTAATGCGAAAGCGTTTTATATTATTATTTATAAAATACGCGACTGTGCTGCACCTGCAGTCATTAAGACGTAATGACGAACCGGAGAGAGGGGTGTTACGTAAACGACGAGCTAATTGTTGTGGGCGTGCGATGTAAAATGTTTCTACCATTTCGAGTGGAAATTTCGATTACGGCCTCGAGAGATTAACGTTGCATGCATCAGGAAACCATGTAAACTTCCGCGATATTGAGCGCAAAACCGTAACATTCGATTACGTAAATATCAAAAGATGCACTTCGAAAATAACGCGTGCAGGGGATATGAGCAATTTTTTTTTTATAATCACACAAGGATCGATTTTTTTTTCTATCTGCGTCTTAATAAACTTCATGTTGCATTTGCGACTTCGAGTTAGTTTTCCCTTATCGCGATTCGATTTTGTGACACTGCGTGAACATTCGTCAGCGCAAAAAAACGCAATGTTCTCAGGCACAGGCCGAGAAAATTTCTATGACTCAACTGGAGCACGTTTGTAACCGTTCTTTCACCTTCCTGCTGAGCCGCTCCGTTTCGAAACTGACGTAAAACCGATAGTTTACGATCACAATTTTCATGCAACAAAAAGCTCGGAGTCGCGCAGCACGGATCAGACCGGAAGAAGAAGAAAGAGATGCCAGCGCGACGACTGTGACTTGTTTCCGCTTCTCTTCTTATTTATTTAATTCTAATTCAACTTGCAAAAGCGTATGACAAAACTGTTAACGTAAGTAAAAGATTGATAAAAAAATTGCATTCGAGCAAAGAAGCAGCGAAAGAACCCGCGATTCAATAAATAATGTCGGCTCAGCGCGAAACGTCTGGATCTGGAGAACGACGCTTTCGTATCTCGAAAAAGTCCGCACTAAAGACGGCTTAAGGCGATTTACGCGACGAGACCATTTCCATTGACAAAAAGCTCTTTTGAATTTCGAATGTCCTCGGTCTTCGGCGAGTTTCATCAAAACTAATGTGCGCGATATGTTTCATCAAGACTAAAATGGCGCAAACTGATGCAGATAAAAAAAAAAAACATTTATTTGATTCGATCTGAGATTCGATCAAAGAGTGGAAAGATGGAAAATTTCGCCCATTTTTTGGACCTCGAGTTTCAAACTTTTTTTCATAGCAAATAGTACTATTGGATGAAACACTAATCCCCCTTAAAATTTCAAAATGAGAATAGGCACAATTCCGGAGATGGGGGTTGAAGTGATGATTTTCAGTCAGGGTGTAAAAAGAAGATCGATATGCGATATTATGATGTTTTTGCATAGAAAAATCTTATTCTCCTCAAAACGCTACTTAGTATCGAATCAAATCAGATTTGATTTAATTTCGAGCTAGTTTTTATTTGCAAAACTAGCGCGCGTGAAATTTTCACGATCTCACTTATCGCGTTTTCACTCGAAACTATTACTTGAAGAAAAAATAAGCCAATTCCTTCGTGTTCACGAGCGTATCAACGGATATAATAAAATTAATATATTTACTTTCATATAACGATTTTTCTCTTTATATGCATTTTCTGCCGCGATTAATTTATACCGACTCGGTGTGAAAATACGCGTGCACGCAATAACACGCACTCGAAAGCGTTCTCCTATATAAAAATTTCACTTCGCGCTCATCAGCTACTCAAAATGCTGGTTTGTTTTTTATTTTATAAAATTATCAGAAATTCGATAAGTACATACACAGGCAATGCAGCACGCGTGTAAATTATTTTCTTATTAAGTCGATATATAAAAGAAACTGGAATATTGCGTATATGTATATTCATTTGTTGTTTTGAAACAACATTCCGAAACGACTCCTTTCACTCTCGCTCGGTTCAGCTCGAGCCAGTTTGATTTTTGCGGCGAATTAGATTTATCGATGCTTCGTGTAATTGTGTTGATTAGAATATGTCCGCATGCATAATCAATGACGCGTTATCCGTTCATAATCAGTTTGAGTGAACTGCGTGGAAGTGTGAGTTATCATAAAAGAGTTTCTCCGTGACATTTACACCGATCGTGCACGTTCCGCGTCACCTTGTACCCTAGAATTATTTAATTGAAAGCAAAAAATACAAAATCAAAAAATTGCGTCGGATAAAAACGTTCATGTTTCAAGAAACTCTAAAAAGTCGAACGTGTTTGTTTCCTGCGTTGCGTTTTACTTTCTACGATTTCGCTGCGACTTCGTCGCTAAGTTTCCGTTCAATTTAGTTTTACGGAAGTCACTAACTTCGCGCAACTTCTTCTTTTCGTGAGAGTCGGCGTTTGCGACATCGCGCTAGTAGTTGCAATAACAACACGCAAGATTCCCGGCGCGATAGCGGCGTCTTGTCGAGATCGGCGCCGCCTAAAATGAATAATGACCCGAAACGAACGCGTTGCATCTAATTGCGACAACAGAACGAGCAATCTCTGGTGGTCTGTGGACTTCTCTACTCGCCCGCCTGCATAGAAGTTTCAGTTGTGCGTGATGCGAACGTGTTCTCTCGGATTTGTTATGGAGAAGAGTTCGTACGAGGAGGTTGCGCGATTATTCAGAAAATTCTATCAGCCTAAAAGTTCGGCGTGTGTGGTCCAAGGAAACGACGGCGCCGGGTTTCTGCGATTCGAAACTCGACGACGAGCACATCGATTGTTTCGCAGAAACGCACGCGTGACAGAATGTATCGATTTTGGATGAGAAAGTTGTCTGTATTTTACAAACTTAGGGGAAGAAAGTCTCAAAAGAAACAGGGAAAATACATCGGACGATCTCGCTGTTCTTTGTTGGACGCAGACGGTAAAATTAACATTTCTGCAGCGCACGAGAAAAATGCACTTACGAGCACGTTTTCGACTTTTCCACGCCGCCATTCAACTCGCGAGCGTCTGAGCACGTGTCTTTTGAAGTCGACGTCGTCCGCAACAAAGACAAGAAAAATATATTACAGATCGACGGAAGAATACTTGAAATTTTTATTATTGATTAAAATCATATAATTTATTCCACGAAATAAATCAAAATTTATTTCGGCATGCGCGAAAGTCGACAGCTGATTATATATTGCCGATTTAAAAAAAGACACACACACACCTGTACGGGATAAGCGTGATGATTATAATCGCTGTACGTACAAAGACGAGGCTTTGTCGACTGACCGCGCGCGGTACTTTCCATTACGCATCCTATTACCGGCGGCAATTAACGCGGCGCTATCTCAATTCCGGTTCCTTGCCATACACGGAGGAATAAGTGCCGGATTTATGGCGGGATTAAAGTACGGGGCAAAGAGAGTAGAGAGAGAGAGGAAGAGAGATTAAAAGCTCGCGCACGAGGGATGAGCGTTGAAGGGGGGGCGAGAATTACATGTGGGAAGACGAACGACGAGTGTCAGGGGAAGAGTGCGTGTGTAGGCGAGGTCTCGACACGCGTCTTCGTCTTTTTTTTTTTTTGTTTTTGCTCCGTCGTTCGCACAGTCGTCTCTCTTTTCCCGACCGTCATCCGAGAAAACGACAATGACAAAGATCGCCGACGAAAAGGCTGCTTGTGATAATAGCGGCAAGAGTCGATTTGTTCGGATCAAGTTACTTGTTAATTGTTTGAATCATAAATCAACGTTGCGCGCGTTGTTTTTCTCTGCCGTGTCCCGTCCTCTAGATTTTATAGCTCTTTTTATTACACTCTAATTAAAGGTTCTACAAGGACATTTAGATGTACGCCATTGAAATAATCTTATACCGCGAAGGACTGAAAAATGAAGCATGAGGAGTCGACAAAAAAACTGTGTGTGTTTTCTTGTTTTTCAACTTAAAGCAAGTGCGTAAGATCTTTTATAGTAAAATATATTTTTAACGTGTAAATTAATATAAAAAAAATTCGAACTGGGAAGGCAACTCCGCGGAATGCGAGAGATCCGAGTTCGGCTCTTTTTCGCAATTTTTTTTAAATTGGAGAGTTAAATTAAATTAATTCATACGTGATGCAAAGTAGCATCTTAAATGGGTTTTAAAATACATTCAGCGTATGGCTCTTTTATTTCTTGACTAAAAAAAAAACACACACACACACACTGGACATAATGCAGCCATTGCATCCGTTTTCTGCAGCGAGCGAAAGGTCCTCGCGACTTCTCTTTCTCTCTCTCGTCGCGTGTGCGAAGTCGCTTTTATGCTTGTTCTGCCGTTCAAGCGGAACGAAACCGCAGCATAGATGCTGTCTGTCGCGCTGTTTGAACAAGCGAATGCCACGGCGCGCCGATATTATCTCGTGATATTTAATCGTGCGCTTAACTGGTCGCGGCGCCGAATTTATTATATTCGCCGCTGCGGAGAATCTGCGTTCGAACAACACAGGTTCTCTGCAGCGTCTGCGGATTCGTGTAAATAAAAACACGTTGCAAATCCAGATCGTGTAAATATTTAAGCGTGTAACGCGACAGTCCAGAGCGTTTGCGCCTTTGCACGTGAAGTTGCGCCAATATACAGCGTCTCGATAACAATGAAAGGTGCGACTTCGCGTGTAAAGGCGTTCACGCCGTCTCTGCCTGTACAAATTGACAGGCGAATCGGACTTTTGAACTTCGAGTTCGGGTCAGCTTCAGACAAAGTCGCGAAGTGTCAAAATTCCGGTTGCAATGCGCACGAAGATTTACGAAAGTAAATTAACAATTTTTTCAAGGACCCCCAAGATCTAACCGATAAACGAAGAGAAGCGGAAACGGCGGATTTATATAAGAAAGAAAGTTTCGAGTGAAGAACCGGCCGGTACCTAATCCGTGCGCGTTTGAAGCGTGTGACTTCCGTTCAAAAAATTCTACTCAGCAAAATGAAGTCGTAACGCAAAGTCGAAGTCTTTATCTCCGCGCCGAATCTTTTTTTTCTCCCTGTGCAAATCCTCGTGAAACACACACAATGCGTCCGGGATGGACAGGTCACGCGAGAGAGTCACGGATCGTTAAAAAATGATGTACGCGCATTCTTCTCGGATAATGGATTTTTTTTTCTCGTCGCGCGCACATCATAAATGATCCATTAGCGTTTCGGGCAACAATAACAGTAGCCGGCGCAAAAATCGCGCATCACGGGGTTATATCCACCCCTCGTTACGAATGATTATTCATTACCGGGTTCCAAAGTGGAATGCATTAGGGGCGGGCGCGCGCTCGTGCGAAATCGTGCAGAAGAGTTTTTCAGATGCGAGAACGGGAGCAGCAGCTGTGTGGCGTCGCAGTGCTCGGTAACCCACCGTCTTTCTTGCCGTAGGGGAGTGGCGGGAGATTTGCATACGCTTGTGCCGGTCATTGCGTACATACATACATACGTACGCACGCTTGTTTCGGATTTGAATCGACGAGCGCGCAATGACAGACGGACCAGTTTAAGTCCGACCAGTGTCGACGAAAAATTCGTCGTCGACGACGCGGATGAGAATCGCATTCGTGATCACGTACCGCGAAGCAACTTTTGCGTCCGGCATTGTCGCGCGCATTATTCCGACCTTACACCTCCGTGTGCCCAATTACCATAATCGTTGTGCGTGCCACTTTCAGTCACTTACTGTAACTAAAATGTTTAACGCGACGCGACGTAGATTTTTTTTTT
>QVNV01016474.1:0-12007 GCA_014825455.1 Pseudomyrmex pallidus | reverse complement strand
ATATATATATATATCTATAAGTAATACTGTAATTTCTAACGATTACTTGGTAAAAAGTTCTATTTTTGATGACACAAAGATACCATTATCGCTAGCATTCACTTTACAAAATTATGTGATATCACATACACACACACATACACACTCTTTCTCTCTTTCTCTTCCTCTTTTTGTTCGTACTTTAATATAAAAATATAATTCAAAAATATATATGAGATTTCAACTTCATAAACTCTAGATATCTATATAGAAGAACTCTTGAAAAACTCTTAAAAATAAATTCGCGATTTATTTGAAACCAATTTAAACATTCTCCTGAACACAAAATTCTTTTCGGAGAATCTCCTCTTTTCTTGCTTCCACTGTCTCAAGATATATACACATTCCTTCATATTTAAAGCACGTAAAAATATCTACGTGGAAAAGGATAGTTGAACAAACCTTTCGAGATGTTGCGGCGCATCGGCACGCGCGAGACAGGGTAAGCGCAGCGTGAAATTGTAAACACGCCCGGGCCTTTAAACGCGTCTGCACAGCGAATTGCTCTCCGTCGCCGAGATCCGATCTGATACCGAGCCGATATTTGCGGTATATGTAGGCGCAGCCGAGTGTCTTTGAGACGCGCAAGATATCACTTCCGAATTCGAAAGTTGTGCGCGAGATGCGCAATGTTCGCGTCGACGTTTTCGTGCGCGCGTTTGTCGCGCCTGTTTTCTCGCGCCAAGCACCGTGATCGGTGAAGTCGCCGCCGCTTTTCGGCAGCTGTCAATTACCACTAACACAGTTGCCGCGTTTATGCAGCATCCCGAGCCCGCGACCACTTTCGGTCCAGACCGACGACGAACAAAAAAAACCACTCGACTTAAGAAAACCCGCATTACCGCCATCTAACAAATCATTTTGCAAACCTGACGCTACTCGCACGCGTTATCGACTACAGATACGTACTTATCTGTAGTCGATTCTTGCCGCTGCGCGCACGGACGGCAGTTTTCGCTTGTGTTGTGCGTGCCCCCACCGCTTCGATATCTCGATACTGTGCACGATATGGCATCTATCTGACATCTCTGATCACAGCGAGTATCGGAATCTATGATCGGAATGCAACTCCTGTTTATAACCTAACTCTAAATTAGCGAACTTGTACTTTGCCAAGCTGTAAATTTACTTGATATTAATAATTTTTGACAGTAGCGGCTGATAGTTTTTTTAACAATTTAAATAAGTAATTTATATTTGAAAATGAATGCCTTACGTTCATGTGTGAAAACGATCGTTCTAAATAAAGGAATGCAATCTATAAATTATGAAGGTAAGACACGGAAAGATGAAAAAAAAGATGTATCACAAAAATGTGTTATTACAATTATGTGTAATCGAGCTTAAAAATTACAGGACAGAGATATATCAAGAGATGGATACGTCCTGCGCTCATAGAAATAACTAATCGTAAGAAGAGATTGGGCCCGCAACCGGAACCAAGACGCAGTACTTTTCTGGAGTGGAACAGATCTGCAGAAATTTTTGCATTTAACAAAAGACTGTCTGAGAAATTTGATGATGAAAAGTTGGAGCAAGCATTCACACACAGATCCTACATTTTTCAAGAAGAAAAAAAGCAGAAAGATATGGGAATAGAAAATCCTCAGCTTGACATACAAGATAATATGGATCTTATTCGGAAAGGGGAGAAACTTACATCGGAAATTGTATATAACTACTTAACTTTAGCTTTACCACATACACCTGAAGAAATTGTAATGTATGTAGTTGCAAAATTCTAAGTACAAAAGAGTATATTTTTGTATTGATAAAAGAAAAATAGTTGAAAATTAACAATATATCTTTTTTCAGTATGTTGCATGATTATCTCGTGTCTGAAGAAATTCTGGCTCAAGCAGCCATTCATATTGGAAGCAAAGATATCATTTTAAGTGAAGTAAGTATAATCAAACCAATACAATATATGCACTTATAATCTAACATATTTGTGTATACAAAATAAATCAATTTAATTTATTTCTTTATTTTTTTTAGGAATATCCTCCCTCACAAAGGATTTTAGCTGATACTTTTTTGGCGCTTGTTGCAGCACTCGCTGAGAGTGTAGATGCCAATCATGCAGCTATTTTTGTTAGAGACTTTTTGATTGTAATATTAGGTGAAAAGGATCTAATGGAAATATGGAGTCCAGCTCAGCCTGTTGAATATTTAAATGAAGTCCTACGTAAACAAAACAGGTCGTCAGTCGAACCAAGGCTCATTGGACAAGCAGGACCAACTACGCTTTTATCTGCTTATCACATTGGATTATATTCGGACAAACAATATCTAGGTTCAGGTAAATCTTATATACATTTAATGCTTTGTCTCATCAATCATATACTCTTATATATATATTTATATGTCCTTCATTTAGGATTTGGTCAGACAATTCAGGAAGCCAAGGATGTAGCTGCTTTGAATATTTTAAGCGAAATGTTTGGTTTATCAGATTCTAGCAATCCAATCAAATTCAACAAAATAGTAAATGTATCTTCCTAAATAGGAGCACAAGTTAAAATTTACAAGTATTTAGCAATAATGTTAAGAAGAAATGATGTCTTGTACATATATAAAATATAAGATATTTATAAGTTTAAACTTCCTGGAATTATCTATATATATATGCGAATACGTTATTTATTGTCAATGTTGAAAATCTATCTCACGTAACATAAATTTTTATTTTTTTATTGTCAGCAAATTTTGGAACGCATACAGAACACAACAATACGGCATTCTTTCATTGCAATACGCAATTGGTTGATTCTTCGACGAAGATGTTTTTACGTAGCACCGCAAGTCCGTTTAGATGAACTTCCGAGCCTATCCTCACGCTTGAGAAATACTACACAAGTAGTGGACGGTTGGCAACAACAGAACCATCCAATAAACTGTCGACGAAACCTCGTTGAAAACACGACCGACGACGGTTCTTTACGTTCGATTTCGCGAGAGGACGCCACCAACGAAAGAGTCCGCGCATTACATCTTTACGTAAGCTTTCATACATACATATATATTCCATATGATCTTAGTTGACCGAAAACACGCGTGTTGTAAATGTACATCGAGCCAGAGACAAGCCTCTTCTGCGATCTTGTCGACAATTATAATCTTCTTGGCATCTCTCTTTCTTCCACTTCAGAGAACCAGAATATCGAGTTTGCGTTACTAAGAACCTCGCCCAGACCATATTAACGTTTTTTTCCAATAGAGTTTTATTTCCGTAATGTTTTATTTCTGCGTATATATTAAAATCAGCTTCGGTTTATTGTTTTTCGACGTTATCATCGAAAAAAACGAGACAATATTTCTCGTATTATGAACAATAGAAGAACGACACACAAGATTTTCTTCGCTACAGCAGAAACTCATTAAACTTTCAATGTCAAAACCCAAACTTCATTAAAAATTCTATTCTTTCTTTTTTCCTCTCTCTCTCTTTCTCTTTCTCTCTTTTCTTCAGAGTATAACTTTTACAAGTATTTGATATAAAAGAACGAGGATCTCTACGGGAATTTTATAAATATTAATGAAGGTTTTCTCCCGATGATATTCAGTTTCTTTGCAAAATGTATTTTTGTTACTTTTTGAGGACGCGCACACTGAGAGAAGACGTGTGATATCGAAGAGTGAAAGCGATATCGTAATGAAATTGTCGTATCGAATTCACACAAGGCGCGAGGATGTGGTTAGTTAGAAAGCTATCGTATAATATAAGAGTCTTCGCACGCGAAATAACAATCAAGGTTCGAATATATAATACACGTATATAGTGATTTCTGGCAGATGGCACCGAAAATGAATTTCCGCGAACTGCTGCAGCGGTCACAAACCGCCCGTCGTCGCTTTAACATCGGCGTACTGCAGCAGAGTTGCACGTTTGACGATGACGACGCTCTTGTGGAAATGATGCAACTAATGGGACTGACTATTCAGCTGCTAACGCCCGTAATGCATGTGTGCCGAACGGGACGAAATGGTGTTTGCATCCGTCGGCAGATGCAGCGGTCGTTTGTTAAATGACAAAGATACATCGTTCGTGCGACAGAGAACGCGACAACGAAATCGAATAAAGAAACATTGTCGGGAAAAATCAATACGAAAGGGAACGCGCTCGAGCAAAGCTATCGTATAAGAGCGTTTCGATTTTTGTTTTGTTTCTGTATTTTTCTCGTTGTTGAAAAGAGAGAGAGAGAAAGAGAAGTTCCGAAAAAAATATTTAAATTAATATCCACGTACAAAAAATGTCTTTGTCTCGTTTTTTTATAGGTACAAGAGCAAAACTACCATATATCATATTTATATTTTCGACATTGTTTATCATCTGAAAACCATGACTGATCATTTATTTTTCAACATAAACTTTCTCTTCAGCGCATTCTTCATCAACGTGCAATCATGCCTCGCGCACTTTTCAAGTGTATCATCAATTTCTCATAATCGCATTTTATGCCGCAGATTTTTCGCAGTACTTGTACATGTATACGCGCAAAAAGAGCCATTCGACGCATGCAAAGTGTTACTACGAGTCACGCCTTGATAACCACCGTTGCTGCTATTGCTGTAAAAATCATCATCGTGTGTATACTACGTATATTCTTTTCTAGCTGTATCTCGCGAATGGCGACGACCAGACCGTAGTCGCGAGGATCGATTTCGCGAATAATGGAAACGCAAATAAAGAAACGACTGTTCGAACGTCACTCTTGCGTTTACAAGTCCTCGCGCTTTTAACGACGGAATGTCCCTGCAGGAAATGGCGGTCAGCGTCGCCTCATTTTTCCGGAATCGAACTAAGAATTGTTCTTTAAGCGAGAATATCGCTGTGACTTTTTTTTTACGCGAAAACTCGACCGTGATTATATATTTGCTCGGGAACGAGGTATTCTCTCTTTGTAAAAAAAAAAAAATGATCGTTGCACTTCGCGTTTTGTCACGCGGCGATGGCTTCGTGTTGCGAAAGATGGTTATATCGAACGACGTCGCCCGGCAACGTCCGCGTACGTACGCTTTACACAGAGTCCTAGAAAAGTCCTAGAAACTTGGTGAGTTATTTCGGTCATCCGTCACAATCCTCGCGATGCGAAAAGACTTTTCCAAGTTCCGGAATGATCGAGAACAATCAGCCTTTTGCAAACAAGTAACAAAGTTTTACTTAGACGGGATATTAAAAATTTCTGACATCAAAACCCACGGTTTGAAAAATAATTTTTAGAAATTATTCGAAAAACTTGGTTTGCAAATTGATCGAGAGGTTTGAATTAATATTCATACGTCTATGTACGTCTCTTTGTCTCATATCCAGGCTATACACATGTATCCGTTTATAACAATGTTCTAGTTTTCTCGATATCGCGGACATTTCGTATAACACAGATATGATTATTTCACAAAAAGTCACAAATAATAAAAAACAAAAGTGATGCGTTGCATTAAAATTTTAAGAGCAACGGGAGTTCATTTTGTTTTTTTTTTCACCGACTGAAACCTCTATTCCAGTAAAAAAAAAAAAAAAAAGAGACAAAAAGAAACAAAAAGCGCAGTAGGTTTTTTTATCGGGTCTCGTTTTGATGCATATCTTCATCTAAAAACGTCTAATGCGGGATCGTAAATGCAGAAAGTAATATTCCGCGGCGAACGGGAAGCGTTACATTGCTAACGGGAAACGTATATTGCTAGTTGACGGCGACACATAAAAACAAAACACGTTCGAGTTTCCGATACACACATCGTGTCTAGTGTGCGTCTTAATAACAGTAGATTGCTGAACCACGCACATCAAGTTTTATTAATATTTTTTGACACACACACACACACGCGTGCCCGCAGACCAAGTATTTTACGTTACGGTGCAGAACGTAGTACGTAGCGAGTTTGTCATATTTTACTTGATTCTGAGTTTTTCGTGATTTTATATTCATTGTAGTATAGAATTTTTATGAGGCGGTCTGAATCTCTATTTTATATATATATATATATACACATATATCGCACCTATACGACTTACAAAAAAACTTTCGTTTCTGTATTTTTATGTGCGTATCGCATAGGAACTCTGTATCAAAATATATACATATATATTAGAAAAGGAGAGGATCTTGCGTATTACAAATGTATTTGTAATACATAAATTACAATTACAATCGGGGTTACAATCATACATAAGAACGCATAATGACGAAGTTTTTCTTCACAAATATATGTACATATATTAACCTCTTATCTCTCCCATTATAACTCTCGTTATTGGTAGGTTACATGTACGCAACCTAATAATAAAGGAGTATAACGTCTCCTTTATTCTGCGCGTACAAGTAATTTAATAAAACCGGCGGGTATACTTACTTATCCGTTCTTGGAATCGAGACCTATTGCCGTCGCGAACTAAATGTACGTACATATGCAATTAAAGTTTCGAATTATATAGTATTGCGCGCGCGGTTGTTAAATTCGTCAGTTTAGTGCCCGTGCCAAAATGTGAACCTCGCTCGATATTGTCCGGACACAGAATCCTTTTATCGCTAACGTTCTCTTTACGTTACGTACAGCGTTCTTTTTATTTTTTATTTTTTGTTTAATATCAAACCGTGTGCAATTTCGCGTACCCAAAAAAAAAATTCCGGAACGCGCGGAATATTATAAATCATCAAAAAATAGGCTTCGTCCGGATTGCCGACGACGCGGTTGAATGCCATCCGAAATTTTTCTATATCGCGCGCGGTCGCAGGTATAATATTGATTATTTATGATCCACGCTATCCCCTTTAAGGTGGTTCATCCTTGTCCCCGTCCGCGCGCCGTACCACCCCGCGTTACCACCACTTCCACCGGTTCGCGTCTGTCCTTGTCCGCCTGTTTTCCCTCTTTCTCCGTTGCTTGTCTTCCCCTCTCCGTCTCCATTCTTTCATCCCTCCTTTTCGCGCGCGCAATCGCTCGCTCGCTCACTCGCACGCTCATGCGCGCACGCACACACATACATACGTGCACGAACACAAGTAAAGACTAACATGCGCGTTCTCTCTCTCCTTCTCATATTATTCCCCTACTGGCTCTCTATTCCTGCGTGTAACGACTCAATGGCGCTCTGCCACACCCTTGCGCCATCCAGTAATCAGTGCTATTGTTTTATAGTTCCTCTTCTTCTATTGCTTCTCGATACTAGGAAAGGCGACCCATCGATCCCCGGTTTCCTCGCTTCACCTCGCCAATCCACAGAGAGAACCGGAGCCGAGAGAACCGAACGAGAAAAGAGCGGTCTCGGTACGCGAGAAGAGCTCCGCGCTCTCTCGCTAGTTAGAGCCCGTATTCTCCGGTCGCACATTTCAAGATAAACGCGGCCGTCTGACTGAAACTTCAGATGTTTCAATGCCCGCATTTAACGCATTACACAGATCCGGTATACGCACGTACGTACGTACGTACACAGTTAACGTTTTGAAAAAAAAAAAAAAACTCGAGTTCTGGTCGTCTCGCGTCTGGTATCGGCGCGAGACATTTCATATACATGGAAATACGCGTGCATAATATACCGATTTCCTATCGCGAAACGACGATGGTCGATATAAATGCATTTGTATCCGAGTAATATCAAATTTCTATCTACGATATTTCAGCGAGAAACGTTTTATCTCTCCGCTTTGCTCTGTCTGTATACGTGTGTCTCATCGCGAAACGTAGTACGTAAAAGAATTTCACGTTCCATCGGATCGCAACGACGCGATAGGCGCCGAATAAATGAAAGTTTAGGGCGCGGCCTTGTCAACTTCGGACAGAAGGTCTACATACCGGCTGTTTACAGGTTTCAGCGGTGAACCGCGCGTGTCAAAATATCGGAAAAGGTGTCAAATTATATTCCCAGGCGCAGAGAGAAAGAGAGAGAGAGAGAGAGAGAGAGCGGTGGAAAGAAATTTGTCACGCAGAATCCGCAAAGTAACGCGAAGCCTACGCCCTTGATCGCGTTTCTCGCGGGACTCTTCTTGGCAGACGCGAATCTAAAGTGACGAATATATATATATCGGCGAGACACACATGCGACGAGCGAGAGAAGAATCCTCTCGCGAGAACACATCTCGTGCGCGCGCGGACGATCCGTGTTTCCTCCTCGAATTATCGCGCACGATGTAATTCGACGGCAGCAGCGGTGCTCGCCGCCCCAATACTTTTGTGTAATATCCTATATTTCGTATACGAGCGTTCGAAGAAGAACGTTTTCAACGTCACCGACGGCAAAAATACGCTCGCGATCGTCCGCAATGGCGCGGTCTTCGGAAGCGTCTCTTCGGATCGAACGGCGGTAATGTCGAATAAAAGCGCTCTTCTCACATACTTCGTTCGCAATCGTTACCAGCATTGTCCGTGTCTCTTCGAAAAAGTCTCTTCGTCGTGTATATATATATATATATATATATATATATATATATGATTGTTCGGGGCGCCGGATTCGGCGAAAGAAGCGTTTTACTTGGGAAGCGACGCCCCGAGAGCGACGTATGTGTTGAGATAAAACACATGGGAAAATTGTCTGCCGCGTTATTTGTTAGCTGGACAAACGTGGCCCACAGTTTCCCCTCGTTTCTTCTTGCAGCTTATTTGACCGATGTATAGTAGATCTTAATTGCAGAGAAATATGAGACAGAAAGAGAGAATGTCGTGCTCTCTCTTTCTAATAATATATACACGCCACAAAAAATTATATACAATACAAACAAAACATATTAATCAAAGTATACAAGGCATGAACAGAACAAACATTAAATGTGTAAACGATTAATTTCTGTGCGCGCAATTTTTCCAAGAATGTTCCCCAGTTTCGAAAGTGTCTGGAATCCTTTTCGCGGAAGTTTAATGCACGAGCTACATTACGAGGGACAGTTTCTCGTGCGTGACATTGAAGCATTCGCCGCCGCCGTCGCCGGAGCGGTGCGCCGACATTAAAGTACGCGGCCGTGCGCGGCTCGTGTTTAATCGATACGCGGTATCGGGCGCGAGTTCAAAATTCCCTTTCCAAATATCTATATAGAAAGAGCCAACGGAGGAGAGTTCGTGTTCGTTGTTTACGAAAGAGCCCGGCTAGCGAGTCTCTCCAAACTTTGTTCTCCGCGGCGAAGTAAATACACAAACGGTTCTGTGTACGTACAACGTACACAATTAATGCGTATGTACGTTGCTCTCTTATCGCGCCGACTATGATATCGCGCCCCGTGGCCATGTGTTGCGAGAGAGTTCCGCGTGCGGAATCGAACGTAAACGCGCAAAGAAAACGCATCAATCCTCCTTACGCGGAGACCCCCCCATCGGGAAAATCTGATCTTTCTCTCTTGAACGTCGGCCAATCTCCTTGAAACTTTTCTCCGAATTGCCGTGAGAGAGATCGGTCGGACCGTACGAATCTTCGTTTGCGAATATATATATATATATGTATATGCGCCCGGTGTACGTACATGTTTATCCGTGCTTTATCACGGACGAAACTTCGGGACGCGCGTATACGCGAGGCGTCTGACCTACTAACTCGTTTTGTTTAACTTATTCATTGTCCGATCGCGCGGAGTGGAGGTCGTAAAAAGGCTGTAGAACTCGCGAGACGCGACACATACGTACACGCAATATGTATAACATCAGGCGCGCTTGTTATGCATTTAACATGGCGATCTGAGTCGGTATTCAAACCGGTACAACTCGCAGACGCGAGTTTTAATTCCGTGACAAATTTTTGTTCACGGCAAGTGAATTCGCGACGCAAAATATTTATTTGCCCTTCCTCTTCTGAAGAAAGATATTACCAATAATATTAATAATAGATTTCGATAAGGATTGAGACAGGATCGATACAAGTGAGAATAAGAGAGAATTCATTTTCACGTTGTCGTCGCCGCGCAATTCGACAGCAATTCGTCTTAGGGAGGAAATCGTCGTAATTTCGAGACAAAGCGCGCGGTTCCCTGTTGTCAGGCGTGTGCATTCCGCGACGACGGAGACCACGTACGCACCAGGATGCGAGGAGTGCGTCGGACGAATAAAACCACGCAGTCGACGCATGTATAAATATACGTATTTCGAATGCACCAAACGCTTTCCTGAAATCTCAAGAGATCGGGCGGAAAACTTCGTAGTAGCCTGTGTGTGCGAGCTCAGAGAATCTTTCTCTCTCTTTCTCCGTTTCAATAACCCTCTCTCTCATTTACTCACTCATTCTCTGTCTCTCTCTTTCTCTTTCCTACTCTCTTTTTCTTTCTCTTTCGCACACTCGCTCGCTCGGCTCAGCACGTTCGTCCCACCTGCTTCCCGCTACCAGCATGTTCATCTCTCTCTCACGTGCGCTCGCTTCTTCTCTCCCGTCTCTCTCTTTCTCCTTCGGCATGGCAAAACGGGATTCTTTCCTTCTCTGGTCCGCCGTTCTCCGTACACCCGTGAGTGTGGTGGATTGCTGGCGTCCATGAGGCTTTCTGCGACGTTGCCACGTCGCCGCCCGCTTATCGGAGTTGCGCCGTTGCCAAGCGCGCGCGCGCGAGCTCGCCGCGTCGCGCCGTCCCGCTTCCGTGCGCACGTTCGCGCGCTCGCTCGATCTCGCTTGGACTTTCTTCCCTCGCGCAACCGGGATCAACTGTACACCCTCCCCCGCCAACGGCCGACATCCCCACCACCGGAGCCCCACCGCCTCTGCCCTCTCTCGGCCTCTCGCCTTGGCCGCGAGGCAGCAAGCCTCTTGCTTGTGCTCTCGACGCCCAATGCCGTACGCGGCGATTTTACGCGCCCGCGCCAAGCCCCGGAATCGTTAATCGACGGAAAATTACGAGCCACGTCCGTCGATATCCAGCTCGAATCTCGCAAATTCCACTTGATCTGGCGCTGTGGAATATCGCGCGCCGAATAATCTCCTCCAAAATTCAAATAGTCCCCGAGCAAGATTGAACACGCCCGATGTAAATGTCGAAATAAGTGCTGAGTACGTACATTCAGTAATAAATATGCTCGGAACATCTCGGTACTTGGAGAAGGAATTTACACGTGATTAAGAATGCGATGTTTTACGTAACATACTGAAAAGACGACTTTTATTCAAGTTTTATTTATACATATTCTCTCTCTCTCTTTCTCACTCTCGCGCGCACGGACCAATATCTAGGCGTGAATCTTGGACGAGCATGAGGCCAAAACACGTTCGTGAAACTTCATTATGTCGTTTTCGTTAATTTCGTCACGAAGTGGACGCAACCGAGTGACCACGTCGTGTCTATGAAAGAGAAACAACGGAGACGAATAGAGTTTCGCTTGTATATCGGAACGTGTCGCTTTCTCGGGCGTATTGTTCACACGGATCGTCTGTTCTACCGATTGTTAGACGTGTCCAGCGAGCGAGACGAGGAGCCGATAAAATTTGCGATATATACTCAGGCGAACGATTCTCTTTTAGAACGTCGGGGAGGGAGAGGAGAAGCGGTCCCTTTGTGCGTTTAATACAGTGAGAAGAACGAGCGCGAACCGAAAATAACAGAAGATGGAAGTCCGAGTGAAAGTACAAGTCAAAGGACGCGCGCGTGTATATTCGTCAAATGTTAATTCCTAAACGAATAACTCGATTCCGCTTCCGAAAAAGCAGGCAAAAAACGTCCGAATTGAAAAGTGCCTTTTCCCGTGTCTCTTCCTCGGCATTCAATTTTCACGCACGTATCTTCCGTAACAAGTTTAAACCAGACGATGACATCGTTCTCCGACTCTCGAGAGTCGAGCCCTTTCGGTCTATCCGCTTTAAGTCGGGGATCTTTCAGGATATAGCAGAGCGGCTTTGCTCGTGGCCGCCGCGCTGCTGCTGCTGCTGCTGCTGGTGGTGTAAAACACCCAGTGAAGTCTACACTTGGTCGGAATCCGTCGGGTTTGTCGTTGCAATTTGATTAAAGACGTCACCCCGGGGCTAATTTCGTGATGAGAATTCGCGAGAATCTCGTCCGAGAATAAAGAG
>QVNV01016473.1:0-18001 GCA_014825455.1 Pseudomyrmex pallidus | reverse complement strand
AGTTATTATAATTATAACTCTTCCATATAATTTTTAATTATTTTATGTTAGTTTTACATCAAACTTAAAGTCAAAATAACAAATACAAATGTAAAGTATTGTGTTAATTACTAGTTAAATAACGTGACAAATGAATTTAATTTAAAATTTAGAGTGGATTTCCTGAGACAAATGTAAAAAATGTCTCGAGAGACCCATTAAAATTAAAATTAACATTTTCGTTTTTACTGTGTATGTAAATTACTTTATATAGAATGAAAAGGTTTTTACTTCTTCATAAGAGTTTGTTGATTCCCATGGGATTTCTGTAATCCATTGTGCATCTTTTGCTTGCAGATCATTTTGCGAATATCGAGAACATGGGATACTGGTCACTGTGTAAGACGAGTGTAGAAAAAACATTTAATTATATTATTTTTATTTCATATTTGTTTTTATAACTTTCTCGATAGGCGCTTGTGAATTTACTTGCCTCTCAATATTGGCGTATCTCGATATCCGCGTAACGTAATGAACACAGACTGTCCTTTTTGCACTTTTATTGTTAGCGTTTCTTCTGGCTCGTCCAAAACATCAGAACGAAAGCAGATAATTAGTTTTACATGCATTCCTGGAGAAATGAGACCTGTTTGTCTCTTAGATTCGATCATAACGGTGAATCGCGAACTGGGTCTCGTTGTCAATTGAAATCTGGCTAAGGATGTGCTCACGTTTTTCAGAACGATAGTTTTCTATATTATGTGAAATAAAAGGATATTATTGCATTTAGAAATTTTTTTTCCAGCATGTACAATACCTGGTATAATTTATTTGATTTATAGTTGCGAAATTCTACAGTATTGGGAATTGCAATTAAGACTCTTTTTTGGAACTTAGGTTTTGAGATTTGTTTCTTCAGACCGATTGATGAGAAAGATAAATCATTTTTTCTGAAAATAATAATAAAGAAAATAATATGTAAGCTCGCGTTACTATATATTTTTAATTAATTATAAAGATACAATATGTAGATAAAATATATTAGAGTTATTATGCATACATTTTAATATATATAATATATATATATATATATATATATATATATATATACATAGTTAATATGCGTATATAAATACGTGAACTATATATTATCAAAATAAAAAGAATTAAGTAAAATAAGAAGTAATATGAGCTTATAAATACTTGGCACGATATCTGGTAGTGACTTTGTCATAATCGTAAATGTTGTTGCTTCTATTATCGAATTTTTCAAGATTATTTGTTTCTAAAAAAGCGACTGACCGTTTGTCAATAATCATAAGAGTTTTAAATTTTATTTCAAATTATAATAGCAATGGTGGACAAAATAAATTATGTGATAAACTTGTAACTAAATACAACCTCACATTAAATATTCGTACATGTTTTTAAAAAGTATGTTCTAAAAATGTGCGTTAAAAAAAGTTAAGGCAAAAATAAAACATCGTCGATATCTAGTATGTCACATTTTTTGCCTGGTGCGTCAGTGTGAGAAAAATATACTATAAGATTAATTAGAATCAAATCGGCGTGATGGTTTTATTGCCCTGGTAAAGAATTTTTCATATATAATTATATATACTTATACACAAATTAACATTATTATATTTAATTTTGCAAATTTATATATGCCGAATATGTCTATACAATTTTATCCTCGGAGAATTTCTTTTTTTAAGAGAATGGCTTCAGAGATATTTCAGACCAAATTGCAAAATAACTCTATTTAGATACACAAAAATTATAGAAAACTATAAATTTTTCGTTATTCAAAGATCACTTCAAAATCATAATGTAACCGTTTTTCGGTCACAATGTGATTTTGAAATGATCTTTGAATAACAAAAAATATAGTTTTCTATAATTTGTTTGTATTTAACATGATATACTAATAGAGTTATTTTGCAAATTGGTCTGGAATATCTCTGAAGCCATTTTCTTAAAAAAAGAAATTCTCCGAGTATAAAATTCTATGGACATAGTTGGCATATAAATTTGCATAATTAAATATAATAATGTTAATTTGTGTATAAGTATATATAATTATATATGAAAATTTTTTTACCGAGGCGAAAATTGCAAATACCTAAACCTTGCAAATGTTACAAATGTATTTTGTACGTAAATAATTTTTATTTCAAGAAGTATTATAGATCTCATAATGTTGCTCAAAACTGAATTAAGAACAGCTAGATCTTTACAGCATCTATGGCTATAATATTTAAACAAAAGGAACACGAATTTATACACATATGTATATATATATATATGTATATGTGCTCGAGCACATACAAAATAGTAATAATAATGATAGGAAAAATAATGTAATAACAATGAAACTGATACTCTGTTCAACAACATTTGTATTTTAAGCTTTAAAGGTTTTTTAGAAATTATAAGTGTTGAATTGTGAAGTGCGCTTATTTATCCTACAGATAAGATTCGAGCATACATAGTCCAACTAACATCAATAACGAATTGAGTTAGACACACCTTAACATGCTGTATAATGCACATCAAAGGCACACATGTATAAATGATGTAAAAAGGCAATACATATGTACGTGCGCCAGAGAAATTACATCGTTGCGTTTTTTTTGTCGTACGACAAAGATTTTGAACGTAGCGATAAAGTGATAGGATTTCGAATAGAGAATTTTATATAGATACTTAAATCTTTGCCGTACAAGAAAACATGCAGTAATGTGATATTAGCAGTTGCAATTACAAGTTTGGCGCAGTATATATGTTATATGTTATAGTTTATAATAATACTGTATGATTTTATCATACATAGATGGTGTCTATTATTTTCACTTTTATTAATTAGTGTTACGAGTCTTCAATCTGCATTACACAGTATTCCATTTAACCGGCTCCGTTATATAAAACAGTAATTCGTCATACAAAAAAAAAAAAAAAATTCATTTATACAACGAATATGTAATAACTATCAGTCAAAATAATTCATACAAGAATAATTTTTGTTTTTATTTCAATCAGAAACGTGTGCACAAGTTGAAGTTTAAGATGAAAACTTCTTTTCGTGTAATATTTTGATATTTTTTATCGCTTTATTTGCGAAGTAAATCTAATTCAGTAATGTGTGTGTGTGTGTGTGTGTATGTGTGTGATACAAGTGCGTCCGATATGATGACTACATTATCACCTTGGACATTGTATGTGTGAATAAGATTGTATTTTTTTACCAAAGCTTATTGTTTGGAAAATATAAAATCCCATATCATACTTCACTATCCTACAAAAGTTTACTGCGAACATACTATATGTCACTGCATTGAAAGTAGTATTTCTTATCTTCGTACGAGGGAAAGTCAAAAAAACCAAGATTTCCTCAATCTTTATGTATTTCTTAAAATAAAGTCACAAGTTACATTAAAGTTATTATACTTAAATAATTTTTTATTATGTTTTGTATATTATTGTTTTTTTTAACCGATATAAATGTATAGTTTATGTTCAGCATATTCGCTTTTGAACATATATCGCACGTACCAATCAGTATTTCAAGAAATTAAATTTCAATTGTATAAGTAAATAAGATTTATTCAATTAACATAATTCAAGTTTGCATTTTTTTTCTCTGCGTCATCATCAAAACCAAAATATAGCTTCGCTTAGTTTACAATCTTATAAACATATCTGTGAAAATGAAATAGGGAACTTCTTTATGACTTCCTCTCGTATATATGTGTGCACTATTTGATGATGCACATAAAAGATGAACAATAAACAAATGGAAATATCAGACATAACACTGAGACATACACTTCTAAAACTCGTACTCTAAAATTCTTTTTGATGGATGTGATTCTTTTTTTTTTCTTTTTTTTTTCTTTTTTTATACATTATGTAGCTGTTTCTCCGTCTTACGATGCTCTATAACCGCTGAATATAATGAAGACGTGCAACTGTACGAAATCAACGTTCTTATATATACAATTTATGATCACGTTTCAATCATACAGTTCGCGCGTGGCATATAGTTCGATGCATTATGGTGTTTCTTTTCTCGATATATACGCCAAAATTGTGTTTTCACTTGTCAAGTTCCAGCGCAGCATATTGCTCCTCATCCACCTCTGTCATCATTAAGTTCCCGTCTGGTAAGAGCAACACTACTCTTCTAGTTCCCCCTGAAAAAAGGACTGGCTATACATTATATCAACACACTGTTGAAGCTAATTAATTTTATTTGAAGTACAGATATTACCTGGAGTGGGTTCATCAGCTTGTACTACTTGGGCTACTACTTGCGCCTGTGTTTCATTATCTTCCTGAGTAGTAGTAGTCACGTCGGCCGCATTCGCGTTATTATCCATTATAGACATCACCATTGAATTTTCGTTTGGTTCCGCCCCATCTTCCTTAACGTAAAATTGAGGTGTGAGATTCACCTGATCGGGGATCAGTTGTGCCACAGCCTCAGCAACTGCGTGATCCAAAGTCAAAACGGAACCCTCGTCTCCTTGTTGCTCCGTGGTAACGTATACGCATTGCTGTTCGCCGTCAGCGCCACGCGCCACCAAGAGCGTCTGTCCATCCTCGGCCTGGCCTGCCACTTGATAGACAACACCGTGTTCAGCTATAGTAACTAAATTGGAAGCATCGGCCGTCGTCACTTTGCTTTCTTCAGTTATCTTTTCCTCGGATTTAACATCGGCCGATGTCGCAGTTATGTTAGTGACAGTAGATGTTGTAATCGTCGACAGCGCCGTAGTAATTGACGTTTCGGTTTTACTTTCCGGAGCAGTGGAAGTAGGAGTTTCTGTCAAAGTCGTTGCTGTGGATGTAGAAACCGGAGCGTTTACTGCAGTGTCGTCCAGACAAGGTAAATCCGGCGCGGACACTGTAACGGTCGACAGACTGATTTGTGCTGTTGTTGTTTCGCTAGTTTGAACGATGGTCCCAGTTGTTCCACCGGGACTCATTTCGACTCTCATAATACCGCCGCTTTCTGTGAGCGAGTCGAGTGAAGGTAGAGTTAATTCGGCACTGGTGGTAACTGTCGTGTCCGCTGTTGCAGATTCAGACGACGTAGTAGTTGTCTTTGATGTGGTTGACGTCGTTGAAGATGTTGTCGTTTCGGGTTCCGGTTCCGGTTGATCGATTGGTTCGCCATCGGGTCCTATTATACGTCCCGTGAGAGGACACAATGTGAACGGACGCGGCGGACTATCAGGCTCTGGAGCTGTAATAGCGTCCGGTTCGGGAACAGGTGGCAAATCTGGTTCATCTTCGCTACTACTTTCCTCTGAATGAACTTCGTGGAATTCCATGTGTAAACCATCACCTTCTGCCAATTTACTCTCCTTAGTTTTAGCTCCCACTTGAGCAATTCCTTCAGTGCTTTTTACCTTGCCTCGTGTCACACCAGCACGAGCTCCTGTTAAAAATCCACGACCGCTTGCTTTAATGATGCCCGCTGCCTCTTGAGCCTTTTTCTTTGCTATTAGCAGCTTTTGCTGCGGAGTTAATAACGACTGTGTCTTGGCCACTGGTGTTTTCGGAGAAGATTTTGTTTGTTGTGATTGTATCGGACTGGTTCCAGGTTTGACTACCTGTTTGGCGTGCACAGTTTGCACGACTGTTTGCGGGGATGCTATAATTCCTGTGACTTTTGGCTTTTGCGTGATCGTGCTGGTGGAATTCGGTGAAGCGGCCTGTGGTGTGCTTACGACTGTTGTCGTGCGCTTCTGCACAATCGGACGCGTCGTCACTGGCGTTTGAACTTGTTTCGGCGCTGGTGCTTTAACTGGTGTGCGAATGGTACTGGTATTGAGAACGCTACTAGTACTCACTGTGCGCAGTGTCGGTCTAGGTAATAAAGGGCGACAATCGCCCGGACGTTGGGGCGTGGCAACAGCAGGTCTTATACCTGTAGTTATTCTCGGCTGCAAAGTTATTGGCGCTTGTACCGCAGTCACAACGTGTATTTGTGGCACTTGCACGGGATCCGGCTTCGGCTGAATCTTTATAGGTTCTATTTTTTGTGTACCTCCCGTCTTTGGTGTCGCAGGCTTACATGGGATCATCTTCATCTGCGATACTGTCGAGCTTCCATCTACCTTCGAAACCACCTTCACCGTAGGAGTCAAAGAATTCGATTGTGACGTCGAAATTATTTGTTTCCTCACTATATTATCACGATTTTGAACTCCGATTAGAACGGGAGTTGCTCCCGGAGTTGGGGATCCTTTTACCGCTAATTTGCCGCTGGGCGATGAATCCAACTTAATGATACCATCCTTACGGGACATAAGATATACGCCCGATGTTAAATTTGGCATCTGTTTGGGATCAACTTTAACTACTCCCTTCGCGTTAGCTACTAAAACAGGTGCCTGGTTACTCTTTCCTTCGGGAGACTGTAATCCCAACGAAGTGGCCAGATCGGTGGAAGAGACCGAGGCTCTATTAGAACCATTGGATTGCGCATGAGCACGGCTAAATGCACGTTGAATCATATCGCTGCGCCCAATGAGCCTGTCATCTTCAGATTCTCCAGTCCAGTCATCGTCACTGCCAGTGTCAGCTTTAGCTCTCTTTGCAGTTATCACATCATCCGAATCACTGTCGGAATCGTCGATTCTTCTCTTACCGGTTACTAAAATTACATACGTATTAATTAAATCAACATATGCAGCATCGTTTATTTAACCGTATCAACAGATATGTTCAAAACAAATTGATTAACACATACGTTCGTTTTCTTCGTCTTTCATCGATCCGACCCATTGTTTAACTTGATTCATTGCTTTCGATTTACTAGAACGCATTGGTCGTCTATATATTGCAATACAAGCAACACACATTTATCACATTTAGGAAATCATAAAAGTAATTATATAAATAATAGATGTGTAAAAAATTGATTATAGGAATCAAGTTATTAACACGTTAAGCGCCACGCCGGTCCCTGCGGACCGGCAGGGCCCGCCTGACGGCTTACCGTGGCTTGAGCGGAAAGGCGCAAAAATTGGGCGTGGCGCTTAACGTGTTAATAAAACTAAGTATAGAAATAAAAAAAAAAAAATTATGTTACATGTATGTTATGTTATTTCATTAATATGTATCAATGTGTAAAAACAAAAAATCGCTCACCCCACTTGAGGAGCTGTGCTTGGTCCAGGTTTGCTAGCTTCAATTTTTATCACTTTTTGTGCTGGTACGTTCGCACGTGCTTGCACGATTTTCGCATTTGCCTGCTGAGCTTTCAACTCCTTTTGCTTAGCGAGGCTACGTTCAAACTCGTCCACCATATCCTTACAAGCTGATACGGTTTCCGCGGTCTCCCATGTATTGCTATCGCTTTAAAAATGTCATACTTTTTAGTTAAGAGAATCTTACGAAAAGAAAATACACACACAATTGAAAACACTCACTGTGAGTGATCTTCCCATTTTATTAAATATTCTGGACATTTCTTTTTTGGGTTGAAGCGTTTAGCTAAAATTTTCTCGATAACATACTCATCGTTGCTCAATTCAGAATTTTCTTCAGTACCTGCTTTGCTAAGTTTAATCTATATAGGCAAAATTAAATTAAAAATCAGTAAAATATTTAGTTCATATAAATATTTTTAATACAACGATGTGATTATGTATATATGTAAAACCTTCGGCTTTATTGATGGTTTTATTTTCGGTTTTTCCTTCTTCTCTGCTTCAACTTCCATAGATTCACTCTTCTGTGGTGTTTTTGTTTCCGACTTTACAGTATCTTTTTCAGCTTCGGTTGTTTCCTCCTCTGGTTGTCCATTTTTCACAATTTTGCGGAATACTACTGTTTTACCTATACAAATAAAAAATAATAAAAAATATAACAATCAACAAATTTGATTTTTCTTTTGGTATTCTTGTATTAAAAGTTTACGTGATCTAATTTGTATATAGTTCTAATGTTATAAAACAAACTAAAGAAACCAAATAATTGAGGAAAACCATATAAAGTTACAAAAAACCTTCGATTTATTGTAATTAACAGTACCATCAGGTGTTGTAGTAGTAGTTGTCGATTCATTTGATTGAACTTGTATTGGTGTTTCTTGCATCTTGGTAGTGCTTATTTTTGTAAAAGTTTGTATCGTCTTTCCGGCAATAATCCAGGAATCTCTTATATGCGTATCCAGTTTACACCATTTCTGATACATCTTCCACGCGTTAGTAGAATTCTTATCTAAACCTTCCTGCTGGATATGTGAATCCTTCCATAACAAAAATGCCCAAATCTGTGCTTTCTGTCCATTCTATAAAAACAAGATTTCATTAGTTTCATATGATAAATAAACTTGTGCAATTATAATTTTACTTTATATTGTTTAAAAAAACAATATTTAAAATACACAATTAGATACGAACGTCATTATTTTCACGATAATGAGAAACTTTGGGGCAAGCCCCTTCCTTTGTGTGATGTTCCTGAAGTTCTTCCACAAAATGAAATACTGAATGACATTGTCCGCAAACTAATACATCTAATCGCCCTATTTCTTCTTGTGCTGCTGATGGATAAAAAAAAAAAAAGAATTGAAAGATACTTAAGTGACAAAAATAAATGACTACTGTAATACTGAATTTATCTGTGTTGCATATACTTTTTGTTACTTTTGCACTTTGAATAAGATAGATGTTCATATATCTCAGAAAACAAATTAAAATACAGTACAAAGAATGTAACACAAACAAATTCACTATTGCATTTTCTATTTTTTTTTTTTTTTTTTTTTTTTTTTTGTAAAAAGACATTTATTTTACTTGAAATTTTTAATTGATGATATTTAGGTGTTCACACAATCACAAAGATAATTTTAAAATAGACAAATACTACATGCATTACCCTTAATAACATTTGGCGTAGTAGTGACAGCCGAAGGGCCATCGTCCCCTTCCATTCTGTCTTATGTTCTTGTTTTCTACAAAAAAAACAAAATAAACAACATTAATTTACAGTCACAAAGAGTGCACAACAAATCTCTCTCACTTGTTCCGGTATCGACTACCATTATACGAAGTAAAGGAGGGGAGAAAGATTTAGTGGTTTTTTCAAACTAGAGACGCTGTATCAATCCGCAGTTCTCGCGGGAGAAAAAGAAGAAAGCACAAGAGCGCTCCGCCCGGACTTCGCATTTCGCCGGTTCCGAATTTCGCGGTTCTTTCACCGCCGAAAACAAGAAAAACCGCGGCCGGTAGTAGTGCCGCGCGATTTAACAAGGAGTATAATTTTTTTAAAGGCGACAGAGTTGTGCCGCTAAAACGACGATTCGTGCACGCGCGCACTCCGCTTCTATGCGCGACGTTACATCGTCTGGTGGTGGCCGCCTCCTATCTCACGTATCCACGTTCCCACATAGCCTTTTTTTTTTTTTTTTTTTTTTTTTTTTTTTTTACCAAGAGAGAAGAAAGCACCTTAACGCGGAAATACGTTCTCCGTGCGAACGAAGGGACAGGGTAACGTGAAACGCCGGGGTTAATTGCGCGAAGAAGATACAGCGAGAGTTGATTTGTAAACGCGGCCAGTTACGGTACGGCGTAAACTACAAACGAAGGTGGCGACGAGAGAACAACACGCACGCACTTGTTCCCGCCACGATCCCCGCAGCGGAATTATCCCGCACTATTTGACGAGCTAGGAAAACTATTTGTCGAAGGTTTATGTGGGGGGAGAGGGGAGGAAGGGGGCACAGGCTGTGAAGATGACTCGATGAGGAACGACGATGCCGCTTCGACCAGCGACGTCGCCACCGTTCCCCCCCACGTATTGTTATCGAATCGCCAACGTCGCCGACGATATTTCGGCACGATCGTTCCCCGTCTCTGTCTATTGCACGCCGATGCAAGCCGACGATCATCAAAGATGGCTCTCGTTGCCGATATAGCGTACACAGGCCCCGCACCACTTCCTGTGTCACCACATGAAGGCTTTCCGAACACACCGCGGCGCGCGCGGATTAACGCGATAAACCGAAAACAATCTCGCGGTTCGCGAATTAACGACCAGACACTTACGTTGCGTCGAGATCGGTGGCGAGAAAACGTCTGGAATCTTTCCTCAGTTTCGGAAATTGTCCTTCGTCGTACGAGACACGATGAAAACAGCGTCCGCGTCAGCCGACAGTGGCGCCATGGCGGCCGCCCGTTTCGCCGCCGCTACGTTCTTTTCCGCCGCTTATTCTGCCCGTCGTGCCCCGGTCCGTCTGGCCAATCACGCGGCGTGAATTTAGGCGGGAATTCTTCTCGCGACCTTGAATACACTTTAAATTCACGCGATCCTCGTGGAGAAAAACAAAGTTTCAAGTTTTCTCCGGAAAGGGAGAGTTCGGTAAAAATTCGTGCCGTTGGAGGTCCGTAGTTTTGGATATGCTCTTTTTTTTTTACTGTGTATAAATTTTCGTGATGCATCGACTACTTTTTTTTAAACAAAACTTTGCAAAAATGAGACTAATTGTAGACGCAAAGAGAATTGTCGAATAAAAACAAAAGGGTAACGGGAGTTCGCGCGCGATTGCAACAAAGCTGTAAAAAAGTAGTGGTATATTATTTCTTTTTTGTTTTTTTGACGTTAAGTGATCATTTCTCTCTCATTCTTGCGTATAATTAAAATTCAAATTAAATTCAACAAATTCGAGTCGTTTGGTCTTTCATACGTGTTGTCCTACTTATGGAGATTTGAATTTTTTGGGGGTTATGTTGATTATAAACACATTAACCTTTTTTGAAACGATGAATAATAAGTAAATAATTTTTTTATATTTCTTTGTCGTTTTTTAACGATGTTGCGTATGTTTGCTGTTATGTAGATTGATTGTAATCATCAATAATGGCGGAAGAAGAAACTGAAGAAAAGGAGTATCGTTGGGAAACTGGTTATGAAAAAACATGGTAAGTTTGTTGTATAAATGTTAATTGACACTTTTGTGCTTAATGCAAACTGTATTTTTATATAAATAAAATTATGGTTTTTTTTTTAACAACAAGTATACTAACGTTTGTTTTTGTATCAAAGGGAAGCGATCAAGGAGGATGATCATGGATTGTTGGAAGCATCTGTTGCAGATATAATCCACAATGCTAAGAGAAAACGTCAGTTAGAACGGAAACAAGGTGCCAGATTGGGGATGATGAGACATTTTTATATCATTTTGGATGCTTCCGAATCGATGTCGCTTCAAGATTTGAAACCAACTCGTTTCTTATGTTCTCTGAAGGTACAAAAAAAGTATCAATCAAATATAATTACTTGTTCATATACTAATACGTACATATATATTATATGTACAAATTAATGTTACTTGCTTTAAGCTTCTAGAAGACTTTATTGAAGAATTTTTCTATCAAAATCCTATAAGTCAGTTAGGAGTGATTATAACAATGATTCACTGAATTATTTATATAGGAATTACGAGCTTTACAATCAACTGCAATGACTGGCGAACCTTCCTTGCAAAATTCTTTGGAATTAGCGACAAAGTCGTTGAAGCTATTACCTTCTCATGCCAGTAAGGAAATCTTGGTAATTATAGGTGCTCTTACCACATGTGATCCGGGAGACATCAACGAAACAATACAAGTAAGTTTCAATTTCCGTCATTCAATATATTTTGCTTTGAAGATCTCTTAGATCACAGAAGTGATTTCAGAATCTGAAACTGGATAGTATCAGATGTAGCGTAATAGGACTAGCGGCCGAATTGTATATCTGCAAACGAATGGCGAATGTCACTGGCGGCGAACACGGTGTTGCGCTTGACGACAAGCATTACAAGGAGCAGTTAAATGCGCACATAGATCCTCCACCTGCGGCAACACGGCTAGATGCCGCACTTGTTAAAATGGGCTTTCCTCATCACGCATTGCAGTCCAACGTATCGGATACTTCTATAACCGTGTGCATGTGGTGAGTGCATAAACTACAGCATAAGTTATAATAATATCGTGATATTGTTTTTGTTCCTCGCGTATGCACATCTTTGAATATTTTTTATTATTGCAGCCACGCAGAGAATTCCGACGACTCGGTAAAACTTACGAGTACAGGTTACCTCTGCCCTCAGTGTCTCAGTAAACATTGCGAACTTCCTGTGGAATGTAGAGCTTGCGGTCTTACTTTGGTGTCCGCTCCTCATTTGGCACGATCGTATCATTATCTGTTTCCCGTTGAGCCTTTTAAGGAAGTTGCGTTTGAGGACAATCACACTTCCTGTTTCGGTTGCCAAAAAGGATTTACTCAAAAGGACAAGAAGGTAAACTGCTGTCACATCTAATGTTTTTTATAAGTTTTACAAATTTATTTATTTTGCGTATTACATATATAAACTACCATCGAAAATTAAACATTTAACACGACAGCCAAATAAATGTTTATAAAAATGGTTATCTGTGATCGAGAAATGTGTTGCAAGTCAAACAATGTTAAGTCACAATTCTAACTCACTTCGAAAAGAAAACAACGGACTTGAACACGTGAATAACACAAAGAATAACATATTATAATTTATTTTAGGTGTATATCTGTGGAAAATGTAATCAAACATTTTGCCTGGATTGCGAGATATTTATTCACGAAGTTTTGCACACGTGTCCCGGTTGTGCAACGAATCCCGAAACTTACAAAAACTCTGCCGATCAATCTTAGTGCGATTTCGGTGTAAATTATTTTGACGTTCGATGATGTACATTTTACGTAAAGCAATTTTATTTAGCCTAGCATTTATTAGTTTTTTTTTTTTTTTTACTCTTTGACAGAGTAACAAATGCTACGTAAAATTGCTCAAACAAACTCTTGGGATTTTTAATGTGAAAAATGTGTTGTGTCGCTGATAAGAAAAACTTTGTGTAAATACGTATTTTATATGAATATTGCTAGAAATAAAACACATAATAATAAGTTATCAAAATCAATTGTCAAGTCTTTATATGCATGTGGAAGATTTGTGCTTGCTTCAGCGCCGATCGCTGATAGAGCTTTGTGCAATAAGAAGAACGTAAGAAGAATTGCACAGACACTTTGACTTTTAAATTTAAAAAGAAGACATTTATCAAAACCTAAACGAAGAGTAAACTTGAAGAAACATCTCCGCTTAAGGAGATGAGATTCCGGTAAGGACGTTGATGATCGGCACGTGATCGGCGCTTAGTGGTGACACGCGTAACGCGGCGGCTTTCCTAACGCAGCGCAAATGTCTCTTACTTCAATACAACATAGTGGGGGAAGCATTGAAGCTTATTACCGCCTAGACAGGTGGAAAGTGAGCATCGTGAGATTACGCAGAATAACGTTTATTAATTTGCGATCGTCCGTCGACGCGAATGGTTGTTTACTTTAATGCATTTGATATTCGACTCGCATCATCCGTCCTATGTTGATCGAGTTTAGCGGACAAACGACAGAAATCTATTCGATCCGTGTTGATATTTATGTCTCTGCACATATCTTAAGTTAGGTGAGTCCACTTACATCGAAATTATATTGTATAATTGCTCATTATTATGTGTAAATTTCAACGTTTGTCGTGTCACAGTGTACGAGTTTCCTTTATCGGTTACGCGCTGTGTTATTTCAAAAAGCTTTTACTGTGACCGAGATCACATGTCGCGTGAATATCTTAATGTCTCGTGAGCGGTGCGTAACGATCCCAATTTGATTTCCGGAGTAATATAATTTTGAAAATTACAAAGTCCAATCTGTTTATTTAGAGTTGTACACGAAATTTAATATTTTTTCTAGCATGCAAAGTACCATGCGTGTGTACACGTACTTTTGTGTGTGTGTGTGTGTGTGTGTGTGTGTAGCACTTGAAAATAGATTCCTGATCAAAAGCAAAAAAAAAAAAAAATAAATAAATAAAATTTGTTGTCATCTGCAATAAATTTTTTTCTTTTGACCAGTAATTTTATGGTAAACAATATTGTATCTGTTTTTCTGGCAACAGTATTATTTTTTCTTATATTATCGGTAACGTTATATTTTCACAATAAACAATATAGATTAAGCGAGCGTTATCAATGACGGTCGCAATTGTATATGTATTTGCATGTCATATATATCTGTGTAGATTATACGATTGAAATAAGATACTTGTCTTTCTCTTTCAATCCGTTACAATTAATTTTAACAAATAAATAAATAAATATTTTAATAAATTAATATAGATAATTGTTTTGTTTACTTAAATTGGAGAATGCATAAGTGTTTATTACATATATAACCGCCGTTATCTTCATATCGTTCTTTACTGAAAAAAAAATCTTTTATATCTTTTGTACTATGTTTGTATTATGTATTACAACTGGCAATCATAAATTGAAGAATACTTAAGACAGAAAAAGTACTGCAGTAGACACAATGTCTCGTCAGGATTGCTTCTTATCTCTCTTTCTCTCTCTCTCTCTTTTTTTTTTTTTTTTTTTTTTTTTTTTAATTACTTGACGTGCGTTTAATACACGAATTCACTCTTACACAAGATGGTTGTAAATATCTTGTGTGTTTTCTACTTGAAACCTATATACACTGTCTTTTTATTTGTTAACTTATGCTTAATTATTTACTATATAATGTTTATCTTATTAAAGCTTCTCAGAAACTGATAAAGTATTCTTTGAGAAAAATACTTACGTGACAATTATATAAGATCATAATTAGCAGATATTCATAGGTAAAGATTTTATCATTGTTTATTTACTTAATCGAATAGATTTTGTTTTTAACTTCGCAATGAATAAAAACTCGATACAAGGTAAAAGTTGATCAAGCGGATTTTATGACAAAATTTGCTGTTACAAATATTCTTTTTTTTTTTTGTATCGGACGCCGCAAGTAGTTATTCATCGTATCGGCGAACGTTAAATAACGCTCCAAGGCCCGTTTCAGCGTTCGCGATAGAGAAGTTGCAAAAACGACCGAGCTATAAAAACTGGGCGTAATGACTTCCAAAGAACGTTTGTCTAAAATTTTACAATCGAGCGAATCATTAGTTTTACATGTAATTGTCAACGATTATTTGAGAAACAACCATGTGATTGAGAAAATTTGAAATAAACTTCGAAGTAAAATTCAGAATTTTATTGCGCGTGTGGTTCTCGTTACGTTTCAATGCTAACGATGAGTATCGTAAAACGAATCAACACAATATTGTTCAAGAATTAAGTTCAAGAATTAAGTGTAATTAAAACGTTTGATTAGCCGGGAATATCCCGCAGATTACTATGGATTACTTTTGCACAGCGAATTTTTTTAATGATACGTCAGTACGTGCGTAACTTCATTATAAATAGTTGCTCACACTATCGAGGACTTTCCTCTTAGATAAAGGCAAACGCACATTAAGTAAAAACGCCCAAGTTTAGTAAAAATATCATTCGATTTCTTTCTATCTTAATGTTAACGGTTTACCTTGAGTAGCATATCGCTTTTATTTCCACGAAAAAATTCATTGGAATTCTTCGTCTGGGAGAGATATCAGTCGAGCTTTCGCGCGTGGTCACATTAATCTGAAATCTAACTTGAATCTCAATAATACATTTTAATTATACTTTTACTGTAACTTAATCGGCTTGTGTGATTACGGTAATATAAGCCGATAATTTTTTTTTTTAAGGCAATATCGAGCAACAGGAAATAGAGAGCTAACAAACACTTGTCTCGATTTCGAAACAATTTGAACCGATTTCGTTATGCGTAATGAAAGTAAGAATGGAACGTTGCTTGACTTGATAAAAATTTATCTACGTCGGAATTATTATTATGTCTTTATTAAAGATTTATATTTTTTTTTGCTCAACATACAACGCTCGCGTAAAAATTGTACCTATAATATGCGTTGCATTTGCGCAAAAAAAAAAAAAAAAAAAAAAAAAAATGCAGCTATTTGAGAAATAATATTCAACTTCAATGTCAACTTTGATATAACGGAATGCGAAGAGATAAGATGCAAGGAGATAATGCGATTTGTCGACTTGTAATTAAAATGTGTTACATCACTGTAATTCAATTTTTTTTCAACTATTTCTGTTTTACACGCTATTATTTTACGTTATTTATTGAATTCTACATGTGAGTGTATTATGTATGTTTTTCTTTTTTTTATAAGATCGAGAAAGACTTGCGGTTTGTTTTTTACATGAAGATATCAACGCATTTTCATGTATCGCAAGAAACGGTGATATTTTTCCGCAACGTCCATTGTTTGACTACTTAATGAATGTGTTTTTTAACGCATCGTTGAAGAAACACCTCTTCATAACATATCACTCTTGACACGGTTTTTATTTTTCTATTAGGATAAATGAGCATAAAATCTGATAATGACTAAATGACAAATAACGGACTGAGCGTTTTGTAGCGCTCTATCTTATAAGACATCATACAGAGAACTGCTGTTGTCAGATCCATGTTTCTAACCACTGGAGATGTATTGATTATTGATTAATAACTAAATACAACAGCAGTTTAGTTTGATTTTTTTCTACATATGTAGGATAGTCTAAGAAATAAATTCTACGCCAACACGCGTAGAAGCTTTCGCATGCAAAAATGAAGTGGAGTGAATATATATGAGGGATAAGTGAACGGAGAGAGAAAGTGACATCAAGGTCGAGAGTGTCAATAGCAGTAAAAAGACAGAATGTTTAACACAGGATTTGTGCAACTCTGCAAAAATGAATTCTTCTGTGAATTTCATTAAAAAAAAAAACCAAGTTGAATATATTACATCGAGCTAAAATTACCGTAAAATTACTAAACACGCATCTCACAAGTTCAACAAATGTGTATAATACCGTATTGTACAAATATAAATATCGTACTGTAGAGAGCACTTGCAATATCTACATATTACTTATATTTTTATCAAACATGTATAATTATCTTAATTCCTCTCGTTTCCTTTGTTATCTCTGGATATAGCTGATTGCTGCGCGGTTGCACAACGTTCTGCAAGAAATCAGTTTTGCAAGAATATGATAGTGCAATAACTTATCGATGAAAGGAAATAACTCTTCTAATAAAACGTCTCATGTATATATCTGTGAGATTTTGCACAAGATACCAAAATTATCTGATAAACGATATTCTCTTTCTTTACATTTATTTATATATATGTAACAGCACAGTTTTGCATTCGTAATAGATTCAAGCTTTTGCGTGCGCCGACACAAAAAAACGCAAAAATCTGTTCTTTTTTTTTGTTTTTTTAATTACATTAGTATCCTTTATTATCACGTTTTTTTGTACTATGTAATAATAAACAGCAATGAAATGATGTTGTTACACAGAGGTGAAGAGAGAATCAGGTCGATATGACGAGTCGACTATGGAATATGACGAGTCGACTGTGGAAAACCTTGGCGCGAAGACGTGTGGAGGAGAACGATGCAGAAGAAAAGAACAAAAAACTGGCACGAGTTCTCGGTTTGTTTGATTTAACCGCACTCGGTGTGGGCGCGACCCTCGGCTTAGGCGTTTATGTCCTTGCCGGAAGCGTAGCGAAAGAGACCGCCGGACCGGCCGTTTGTATCTCGTTTCTCATAGCCGCCGTTGCGTCCGCACTCGCAGGTAAAAAATATATCACGCAATTTACATATTCTAGAATATTTATTATCTTAAAAAACGTCATATTGAATCGTGCAAAATTCAAATAAACACTCGTAAAAAAATATAAGATAAACAACGTAACTAAATATATATACAGTACAGGTCAGAAGTATATTACCTTTCGAATATTTTGAGCATAATTTTTCGTGTAGGTGCGCATCTCAAATGCATTTAAAATTTTATTTAATTTAGTAGACCTACTGGCAGATTACTTTGTACATGAAATATAATAAGGTTTGACAAAATACATCGTGATTTTTTAATTTTTTATTAATTGTTTGAAACTCGCGCTTTTATGATTCTTTTGTTTTTCGTGTCCCTGTCATTGTTTTTATCGTTGTATTTTATTGTTTTACATTATGGCAAAGATCAG
>QVNV01016434.1:0-12664 GCA_014825455.1 Pseudomyrmex pallidus | reverse complement strand
ATAACGCGAGCGAGCGAGCGAGAACGGCTCCGCACTCGCGTGTCGACATGCAGGCACCGCATAGCCACCGGATAGATCCGATAAGCGTTAATACCCACGAAAAGTAACCTGACAGCTACTAAAAGGTATTCCCTCCCTCCTCTCCTCTCTCGCTCCTAAATATACACATGACGATTCTGTCCCATTACCCGTTTCCGAGCGGAAAATCAAACCGCGCGTTTCCAAACAAAGACGGAAAAACTGATTCAAATTTTAAATAAAATTCGATACCTCTTGACCAAAAAAAGCAGAACTATGCAAAATTAAAATTACATGCCGTATGGTATGTTAATAAATCGACAATGTAATGTTGTGTATTTTATTAATGGGGAGGGAGATGAGAAGCTGGTTTGGCCTTTCGAGGAGAGAATAATTTTTCTTCCCGTTTTCTCCCCTGCGAAGAGAAAGAAAGTCCGCGCGGCGTGATCGACGGAATGTCGGGAGGACGATAAGCGTTTCGCACGACGATTGCAACATTATCGCCGCGCGCATTACGAAATTATTTATGATCAATAACGCTTTATCTCGCGCGGCGCGCGGCCCATTAATGATCCAGGGCCCGCCACTTGCGAGACTTCGCCACGCAAGTATTTGTGCGCGCGCGCGCGTAACGCGTATCTTATTATTATCACGCGTGATGCATACGCGGGGGGTGTCTTCTCCCACTCTGAATATATAAATTAATACAATATTTGGTTTTGCGTTTGTGAAATGCGCAACTTCGAATCAACGAAATTCTTTTCAATTTTTTTTTTTTTTTTTAATAAGCCGTGGACTTAATAACCACACAATAAAAAAAAACATTTTACTTCGCGCGCGCGTTTTACTCGTTTCAGCTTCCTTTTTCGATCTGCCATTTCAATGTTACAAAAACTTGCAAAACGGATGTGAAAAACATCCGAGATCGACTGCGCGTTTCGTCGAAGCTCGTCGTTAAAAATGTTTATTATGTAGCAAAACATCGCATTTACGCACATATATACAATTGCCGGACATACAGCGAAGATAAGTAAATACTAAACATAGTACGTGGCGTATTCGGTCGTAAACTCGCCGCACCTCCTCCTGCGGAACGGACCGTAGGTATACGTACTCGCGATAACCGTTCGGTGTCGGCGATTTATTATAATTGGAAACGAGAGCGCGCGGAAAGTAGGAATTTTGTTTCTTTTTTTTTTTTTTTATTAGCCGAGGACGCCGCCTCGATCGTGAGTATCCTCACGTTTCGCGTCGGCTCGTCCGCGACGACGGCCACACGAGTTCGGGAGGGATGCCGAGAGAGCCGTTTGTTGGAAACCGCCTCGAGAGAAAAGCGAGACAGGCAAAGGTCGCGTCCGCTGCCAATCAAGCGGAGGCGCCAGGAATGTCGGGGGATCGGCTCGCGGTCGGCATGGCAATCTTCCCCCCCCCCCCCCCCCGTTTCGTTCGCTTCGTCTTCGTCTTCTTCTTCTTTTCTTCCCGGTAATTCATTACACTTCACCGATATCCGCGCGTAATCTCGTTGCGCGCCAACTTAAACTCTCTCCGCGCGAAATTTCTGTTTGCGCCATTCTCGTCGCTCGTTCCGCCGGGATTCCCGCGCGATTAAGCGGCGAATCAAATTAAATTCACGCACTTCTTCTCTTCGCACCTATTTGCAGGCGTAAACGGGCGGTATGTATATAATAAATATCCGCGTGACGAGAAGATTGTGCGCGAGGGAAAAAACGAAGGAACGAGAGATGCATCGGGATGAGATTAAATTCTTTCTCTCTCTCTCTCTTTCTTGTTCGGTCCTTAAATTTTTAGTGGCGCTTAAATATTATTCGCAAAACATTCTCTTTATTGCTTCATATTTTCAATCGTCATATTTTCTCCTAACTTTCGAATTAAATTTTATTCGAACACTTCCATGTGTATTAACTTACACGTTTAAGAGAAGTAAATAAATATACTTATATATAATCGCATGTACATCCGGTATATTAGTTTGTATCGACTTTAACTTCTCGTGGACAGATATTGGTCTCCCAGACCCGCCCAAAAATTGCAAACCGGTGTTTCCAGTAGAAGTTAGTTTTTTTTTAACGCTTATACCTTCGAAAGTACTAAAGATTTTTTCAACTTGGTTTTTAATCGACGCAGAAATTTTTTTTGCATATTATTTTTGCAAGCAGTACAAAAAGTAAAACAAAATAGATATAAGCGAGAAGAAACGTAGTTGCAAAAAAATAAATAAAGTAAAAAAATTAAAAAAGGTTTTAAATAATAAAAAAACAAAAATACAAGATGGGAATAAACTTTCGCAATCTCCTCGATTATTCCTGAGTTTGGATAAAGAGCGAGATAAAATTCTTTTCATTCATTGGATCGCCATATTGGGATCCGCCATTTTTTGAATTCATAATATTTACAGTAAATTTTATCAGCGACAAAAATTCTTTATTATCTTCAAAACTCAAACTAACTCTAATACCGTTAGCTTAAACGAATTCATTGCTGATACTTGTAAATACGAGGGGTAGTTTTCACCTTTAAAGTTGCACCATTGCCAGTATAAAAAAAAATACGCGTCTATTATTTTTGACTACTTTACAAGTGTACCGGAGTTTCAATAAAATCGGCGATTAACACAAAAGTAGGTTTACTTGTAAGACAAAGATAGAATGCGCGCGATTGGTGTTTCAGAACGCAGCCTTAATTACTATCTTCTCTTCTTATAAATTTGAAATTAACGGCAAGATTTTAATAAATCTATTTAAGAAGCGCGTTATATATAATTTCCGTAAATTTCAAATACATCACGATCTGTTGTATTTCTTTTCCGAAAAAACTTTTGACCATTCGACTCAACGACACCTGCACTTCGGGGGAAACGTCATCAGGTAAACGCACGCTTCCTCGAAGTTTTTCTATACGACCTTTCGCCCTCTTCGGCGATCGGAACCGGGGGTTGCGAAACAACCAGCGCGCGCGTGGCAGGTGGAGGGCGAGCGAGAGGGAAATTGTTACACGGGGGCGGCAAAAAGAGGTGGCCGGGTACGTTGTCGAGCCGAGGGATCTGCGCTGCCCGGTATCTGCCTACATCTGGGAGACGGCTATGCATTTATGCATGTTTCGCGACTATCGCATGCTTCTTGCCAATAACAGGCGCTCCGCCGCCCCGTTTCACGGAGAAGTACCTACAGTACACCGAGCAGCGCACTCGGCCGCCATTTTTGCGGCGACTTTTCTCCCGCGCATTTTTTTCCCGCCGCGCGTCAATTGGTATTCGATCGAGACAATTTTCGACGCGTTCTGCGAAAACGCGTTCCGAGAAAAGAGTTGTAGTTTTTTTACAATACAATTAATTGTTTCGCCTTCTTGTGATATAATTGCGGTTTGAGCCTACCGTCCGGCTCTCGATGTGACAGCATCTCATAAAAATTCCTCGAGCGCCGCCGTTAGCATTGACACTATTCCTCGCGGAGAAGAGACGCGATCGCCGCCGATTTCGTCGTCGGCGGCATTCGCTATACTAAGCGCGCGCGCGCGCCATGATTGAAGACGCGAAGGCGTGCGAAAGAGATATCGACAGCAGCGATCGACGGCAGCAATTGCCGCGTGGACAGAGGAAAAAGGTAGACACGGCTCGTCCATTACCGAGCGCTTGAGAAAGTCACCGCGTTTAGCCGCCGCGCGAAACGATTTGCGCGACGCACTCGCGCGCGCACGCACCTCTTACCTTCGTGACGAGATTCCCGATGTTGCGTGGCGCGCATAACGCTCTTGTCTGCTTCAAATTGAAATTATTTGCGCGCGCGCGCGTGCGCGATACACACATTCGCAATTTGCATTATTAATTCTCCGAGAATAAATTTTTATTAAATAAAAATGTAATATCTTTGAATCTGTGCCTGTTGTTACAAACTGAATCATTTATTCGCGGTTTTGCTTTTAATAATATCGCAATATATTATTATTCATTATTCGTTAACGCGCTTACGCGTCTTTTGTTCTACACCCAACTTTTTACACACACATTATACAATATAATTACCTGAAATTATCCTAACATAAATACAAGACTCTCCAATTAAAAGTTGCAATTATCCTCACCCGCTTGATCTCCGCCGGCAATTATCCTCCCGGGATCAAAATAATACCTACTCGTAATACGCGCGCGCGTGTGTATCAACGCGCGGGATCGAAGGATCGTATCCTCGTTCCGGTCTCGGCGTACGTAAGTGGTAATATAAGGGCCCGAAAGGAGGCAGTCAGAAAAAAGAACCGGGTGCCCCGCGCCGCGTGGTGCCGGCGCGATCGGTCGCGATTCAATTATCGAGATCGATATCTCGACGACTCGTCGCTGCGCGACGGCCTCCCCCAGGTCTTTCTTTGCTCTTTCTTTCTCTCTTTTCACGCACACGTGTAACAACAACAACAACAACACACCTGTCCGCCTTTTCTCTCGTCGAGCGGGACGAGCGCGATGATTAATGACGTCACTCTCGCGACCCAAACCTAATCGCGATCAGGTACAAATGACGCAAACGTGTCGGAACAATGCCGAGAGCGAAACTCGATCGGAAGAATGCGAATATGTATTGTGTGTGGCTCAACCCCCGACGGGGGGGAGGCGGTTTTAACGGCGGAGATACGAACCGAACAAAATAACAAAAACGTTCTCCACAAATCACGAATAGAAGATGACAACGTAACTTCGAGAGGATCGTTGTGGATCGAGAATAGAATTAATTATTACAAACACTTCTTCTGCGTTGTGTATCTTTCTTCTCGCGCGATATCAAAGGTACCAGTCGGATAAATAAACAAGGAAGAGAGAAAAATATAAAACCGGTACGAGAGAGAGAGAGAGAGAGAGAGAGAGAGAAAGAGAGAGAGGAAAAGAGAAAGCGTGCGAATGTGGGCATCGGCGATCCGATAAATTCGCCCTTTCTCCGCGCCAGTCGCCCTCGCGGTGGTCGTTATCGCAACCGGCAATGCTTTTCCAGACACCGGAGAAATAGTTCTCCAGATAGCGGCGGGAAAGTGTACGCTTTTCCGACTGCACCCATCCCCCCTCACTCTCTCTCTCTCTTTTCCTCTCTTTTGCTGTTCTGTTCGCTCGATATCGCCGGCCGATTTCGTATCGCCCGAATGATTTAGACCGCGAAACAAACGGCGAGAAACAAGTTGGCAATTAATTATTCAGGCAATTATTGATATTAAATATATTAATACATCGGAAAAATCGAATCTTACGCGTCTTTCCGGCGAAGAGGAGCGAGAGCGCAACAAATGAACAACAACACGGATATTTAAAATCACATTCCACAATTGGAGAAATATATACAAATTTTCCAATTACACATTTCACTAATGAAGTTCTATATTCATTATTTGTAGATTATTCCGTTAATTTATCTCTCTCTCTCTCTCTCTGTTAAGAGAGGGTTTTGTACCGAGGGGTGCAGGCGTTGCGCGCGCGATGCACCTTCAGCCCGCACCTATTCTAACAGCGCAGTCCCGATAAGGGTTGCTGCAGCCCGTAAATATCGGCAAGCAAGGGCGGCCAGTTCCCCACCTCCTCTTCCTCCTCCTCCGCCTCTTTCTCACCCTCGCTGTCTACAGGGTGCTTTATCGTCGTCGGTATCGGAAGTATCGCGAGGCCGAAGTCGCGCCAATTGTTTTACGGTCCGACGAGGAGCGCGCTTTTATCCTTTCTCGGCGCGACAGGATAACCCGGTTCTTATTTCGTGATAAGCTGCATAACAGATTGCGGCCTCGCGCGTCTAACGTACAAGTGCAACGGAAATAATATCTCTGATACAAACTGGAGAAAAGCGAAACAACAGGTAAAATTTTAATACCGACGCCAAAGTCTGATACGAAATTCGATCGTATGTGCGTATAAAAAAAAAATTGAGAATTCTTGTAACCTGGAATTAACGAGAATCGTTCCGAAACGTCGGCGACCGCCGCGTGAAAAGCGCAGATAAAGGGCCGTCGACACCGCGACGTCGGCTAGGAAGTAGCGACGCTTTCGCGCGGAGGAGACAATGGAGCGCGACGCGTCGCGACGCGAGCTTGTACTTTCGCGCCGCCGCGCGCCGGGATAAAAGCGACAAAGCCGCCGATTGAAAAACGCGTCAGCTAGCCGACAGAAACTCTTTCTCTCTCTCTCTGTTTCTCTTTCTGTGCGACATTCATTACAAATCTCATCGTGCGCGCGAATTTTTCCTTTTCGCGATACTTTGTTAACCCCGCGTCATCGAGGAAAATTTTTCCGATAGAGAAGAACGCACAATACATATTTTATTCTCGCGCGTCTGCTTCTATAAATATATATAGAAGTTGACACACACGCGTACACGCACGTTAATTCCAAAATTAAAATTAGAAACAAAAAAGTGTTTTTTTTTTTTTTATCTGAGGGCGTTTAGTTCTGGCTTTTTTCTTTATCTCCATTGTTTATTTTAATAGAGGAATATTATTGTCGGGAAAAATCTGGCGCGTCGAGACGAGAGCAACACGAAAGGAGCATTCACAGAACTTAGACTCAATAGAGCCGTGGGTGGTAAAATAATAGCGTGCGATAGTTGCGTCCCTGGCTATAGCGTTAGGTTAGCGCATAATCACGTGTCTCTCTTTCTTTTTGCCCTCTCTCGACCCTCCCCCTCTCTGAAACGGCGTTACTTTTGAGGCTTTTATCTGATCGACTCTTTTCCCTCGCAACCATCATCCCGCCTTTCCCTCCCCCTCTCGCTTCCCACCCCTTCCAACCACCGTCGTACAAATAACAGGAAAGCAGCCCTCTCTCTGATAACGTTCCGCAACTTCGCGGCCCGCTCCCTCCTACTCGTTCGACATCCCCGTCTTGGCATCGAACCAGTTAGCGCTCGCAATTAGATGCCGCAATTACGTGGGTAAAAGTGCCGCCACCGCCACTGCCGCCGCCGCGCCGGCAATCGGCATTTACCCCCGCTCGATTTTACGACGTCCGCAAACGACGGGCGATGGAAAACTATTTCGCGCGATATCTCGCGCTCTCGGCCCGAGATCGCGAGACGTTTCGCCAGTTGGAACAATCGATAGAACACTCTCGCGCGCCAATTTTTTTTTCCCTAAAATATCACGTGGATGTATGTCAAGCGGATAGACGGACATTGGACAAATTGTTAGGCAACGCGTCTAAGGTTCGAAGAAAAGGTTCTAGTATGACGCATTTTTTTTTTTTTAAATTATTGTATTTTTGTTGTCTCTCGTCTCCGGTAACTTCAAAAAAATATTTCTTCGCTATCAAAATGATAAAATTTCACAGATAAAATATCGTCCAAGATAATACACATCGAAATTAAAATCTAAAAATGTATCGGACCAATCAATATTATCTATGTGGAAAAAAATCTCAAATATTATCATATCTATGGACAAAGATTAAAAAAAAAAAAAAAACGAAAACTTCTTTGACTCATCAAGCTTGGTGATCCCGTTTTTTCGAATGTCCCTCTCCGGCGGACGAGAATCTCGATATTGTTCCGGAATATAAATATAATTTCGGAACCGAAGTATTTATCAGCATTAAAAATGATAGAGGACGATTGGGAGGAAGTCTCGCTCGAAGGAGAGGAAGAGAGAAAGAGAGAGACTCCCATTATCGTCGTGGCGCGATACATCATCCGGACTTTTGCCAATCTGCTCGCTCGAGAACACTCACAGGCGCGGCGGCCAGGACGAGAGAGAGAAAGAGAGAGAGAGGAGAGGTGATCCTGCATGTGCCGGGGGACCGTGAGTACGTGCCCTGTTTCTGTGATTTCATAATTTCCGTGCGGCGGAACGTGCGCCATCCGACGAAAGCGCGCGCGGAAGAGGGATTTAATGCGGGAGGACATTCGACAAGGATCCCGCTGCTGGCAGCATCCTATGGCGCGAGGATAAACGAGAGCGGGAACAACCACACTCGTCTCTCCCCTTCCTCCTTTTCCTCCCACCCAACTCCCTTTCGCTCGTGAGAAGATGGACGAAGTTCGCAAGCGAATCCTGCGAGGATCTCGGCAAGACGAAGGAAACTCGATCGTCCTTCTTCGTGACTTCGCTTCCTGTGTGATTCTACACTCTTACGAAGATAAAATGCAAAATAGAGAGAGAGAGAGAGAGAGAGAGAGAGAGAGAGAGAGAGTGACGATCCGCCGAGAATGGGGAGTTCTCCGGGAGTCATATTCTCAAAGTTATCCCCTGAAGACTTGGCGGGGATGGACTAATGAATTAAACCAGGTCATATCCGTCGTACGGAGATTTTAACTGAACGGAAGTATGAGACGGGATCCACCCTCCGTGGTGGCTCGACGAATGTCACGCCAAATGAATCTTTTGAAATTTCGCGAACTCTCTCCGCGATTTTGAAGAAGCGCGAAGCTCTCGAAAATAATTAACAGATACTTAATCGTTCGTCAACATGTTAGAAAGAGAGAGAGAATTTAATACGTGATTATATCTAACTTTAATAAAAATGTCAAACAATGTTGCGCGCATTAATAAATTTTCGAACCAACCAAAACCCTTCTTCGAAATAACAAAGTGTCTCGGGAGAGGAAAAAAATGTCTTCTCATTAAGCGAAAAACCGCCGGTTTATTGTGCCCCCCCCCCCCGACATTCCTACGGGTTGCGGAAGAAATGCGACTTCTTTATATGCGCCCGGTGACACGCGCGCGCGAGGGTGCAGAAAACGCGGAGTTTCGAGGCGGAGGAAAGGGAAAGGTGGGACGGGAAAGACGAGGAGAGACAGGGGGTGGAGGAGGCGGGCTTCGGAGTCGGCGGCCACGGTGCTCGCTCACTCGAGCGCTTTTAGAGGCGCTTAAGTAATACAAATGCGAGTTAAGAGACGCGACGAGCATACGGTAACGGATGACCGCTGTATCTCATTGTTTTCATTTCCTTCGCCACGCCGGCCGGCTGTAAGACGCGGAAATGAAGTGCGCCCGCCGGCTTGCCATCTGGGTAGCTACGGAGAACGAGCGAAAGAGACTCAGACAGAGAGGGAGAGAGAGAGAGCTAAAGAGAGAGAATCCGGGGGTGGCGTGGATGGGGCTGGAATAGCACCGACGAAGAGGGCGGGAAACACCGCCTTCATCCCCCTTCACACATCCTGCATGACAACGAGAAGCTCTGCCTCTCCTTCTCTCCCTCGCGTGAATGTGTGGCACTTGTGGTGTTCATGTGTGTGTGTGTGTATGCGCCGCGTCCACGCACGCGTGCCCACCGAGAGGGATAAATAGCTTCCACGTTTTTTCGCGGCGTTTTCCTCGCGCGGAGAGAAAAATACCACAGAGACGGGGGATTTTTCCTCTCCCGACGTGTGCGGTTTTTTTGAAGCAAGGAAAATTAACTCGCTCTCGCGGCTCAAACAGCGCGAGAATAACTCTGTTACATCGATGTGTTCGTGTAATTTATCTAAACCGAGAACAAGAGAGAGAAAGAGAGAGAGCAAAATATATTTTCGTGATTCATGACGACTGTGTGTTTACTCATTTTAATAAAAACCAGTCTCTATAAATTATTTGTAAATTGTGCCGTGAATAAGGTTGACTTTCAAAAATTAAAAATTAACATACCGTTAATTTATTAAATATATTCTCTATGGATCTCACCTTCATTCACAACGGACGTTCAGAATCTTCGTGCGTGCCACGTGCGTGTGGAAGGAAGAAAAGCAACGTAGCGTAGCAGAATGCGAGAGAAAGAGAAGAGAATATGGATGATACGTGGAGGAGAGAAAGAGAAGAAACGTATAGAGGGGATCGAAATTCAAGCAAGACGGAAGAGGCAAACGCGTGAGGAGGACTGAGCGTGAATTAACACTTCCACCACGGCATCAGATAGCGGCTCCATCCCTCCCCCCAGATGAAAGAAGTCGAGAAGGTGATGCTTCTTTGTCACTTTGCTAGAAGACTGATCGTTCGTGGAAAAATGCGGAAAATAAAACAAAAATAAGACTTGAGAATTAAAAAAACAACAACAAAAAAAGAAACAAAGATACTAATTGAAACAAAAATTATTTCTCGGTAACTTCTGTATCGTTAAAAATTGATATGTAACTGAGTGTCACGTCAGAAATGAGAAAATCTTATTTACTATTTATTAGTGGAAGAATTTCTAAAAAATAAAAAAATAAATCAAAAACTAATGTTATTTCCTTAATACAGAATGTTGAATAAAGTCACATATGAATTTTTGCAAAATTTTTGCAACGCTTTGAAGGGATTCTAAAGTAGGTCTGTTTTATTGATAAAACTGAATATTTTTTGCTCACACTATCTAATCTTTTTTTTGGCTGTGTGGATTGATAAATCCCTTACTACAATTAAAGTACAATAAAGGATCCGGAACGTCTAAATTTATATAACAAAATGAAAAAAATTGAAGTTTAAAAAACATTTTTTATTGGTTAAGGATCCCCTTAACCAATAATAAAATGGCGTCAGATATAAATGTCCAGGGTTTACGTACCTAAAAAAAAAAGAAGACATTTACAAGATTAGGGTTAAATGTTATTTTTTTACGCAGTAATTAGTGATGAAACAGTAAATTCAAAATGTAATATCAACAAATATTTTCTTTACTAATTTTACAATACATTCGTTGAATGAGTTTTGCACGTATCAACGTATTGGCGTTAGAGTTATTTACGATAACCGTTCCTAATATACGTACACATAGACACGTAGAATGACTCGTGAAACAGAATCGACGTGCACGAGAGTGACCCGCGGAGCCCGCGCGCGGGACTTGATTAATTTAAACAGGTGCGTTCGCTCGACGTCGATGCGCGACACGATAACAACGGCAATTATCATAGCGCGCGTCCCGATGCATTCCGGACGTCGATTTATTTCTCGAGTCACAAATATAGCATGGACGACGCGTGTATCAGCGATATCGCCGCAACAATAAGAACTCTGCGCGGGCTCTCGATTCGCCGGAGATCGCACGACAATGCGACCAATCACGGACCGGTTGCGCAAAATAGGCGTACGTTACGTTGATTAAACGCGTTATCAGCCCGGGCATTTCAACGCGGCCGGGCGCTGATTTGTCGCTGCACGACGATAAGACCTGATACGGCACGATAAGGTGGTCTCTTATCAACTATCGTGCGATAGTTACGGAAATTTACGCTACCGCGAACGAATCGCGAACGGTCGAGAATAGGCTTCTCGAAATTTCGTCGGTCAAATCTTCCTGAAAAAAAAGAACAAACAAAAAACAAAAAAAAACCAGCTCAATTTGCGATTCTTTTTACTCGCGTCACTTTGTGAGCCTTAAACAAGCGATAACTGTCTTTTATTATCACAAAAAAAATAAAAACTATCTTCTTCAAAATATTGTTTTTGTATTTGGCAAAAAATTCCGACAACAAGGTTCAAACTCCGAAAAAAAAAAAAAAAAAAAAAAAAAAAACTAAAACACTGATGATCTTGCACCGAGCTTGTGTACACGATCGCGTACCTATCTACGTACAAACAATAAATTTCGCCAGATGTTTTCGTAGATTACTAATAATTGCGCACTTGAACCGATAATCAAGCGTACCGACACGACCGCCAGATGGGAACTGGTTAATCGCGACGAGACGGGAAGCGATATCAACCGGGGCCGAGCGACTAGCTGATAACGCGGCAGTAGCAAAGAAAAGGGACAGGTGCGCTGTGTGTGCGCGCCACCCGTCGCTTTTAACTATCGCTTTGCGGGTTGTGCGCGAGCGCTATCAGGAAACGACGACGACGACGACGACGACGACGACGATGAGGACGCGGTCGGGTGATAGCAAGGTCCGGGTGACACGTAGTCCCGCGTAGAGTTAGGTCAGGTGAGTTGGTGGAGAGAGGGGAGAGAGAGAAAGAGAAGGAGTATGAGAGAAAGAGAGAAACATAGGAGACAAGAGAAAGACAGAGAGACACGATCAACGGTGTGTGCTGGTAGCTCTCTGAAAATCCGACCCGCTCGTGTGGGCAGAGAAAGAGCGCGCGCTGGCGAATAGAGGTAGGTAGTATACCACCTACCCTGATAAGGAGACATTAGCGCGACCCGTATGCGATAGCGCGCGCCCGCTGATAAGCGACGCCGCGCGCTACGCGTCGCTCTCGCCTCGTCGTTTTTGACGGTGTCGGAGAAAGTCATCGCTACGCGACACGACGCCCCACGTGTAGATCACGGTGGATAACCACACACTGAATCGAACGCGCGCGATTTATCACCACCGGGTCCGAACCCAAAAGCCCGCCAAAAGCAAGATCTCGCGCTGTGAAAGAAATTTCTGACGAATTTCTTCCGATTTTGTTCGTGAAATTGTTGCGTGTGAATATAATATTTATTTTCCGAGAGAAAAGTGCGCGAATGTCAGAACCACAATATAACAATTCAACGACTGAGGCTAAGTTTCTTATTGTTATATCGAATCGAAGAAAAAGCGTCGACGCGGGAAAAAAAGAACCAAACCAACGGGAGTCCAACGAAGGGAGTGACAAGTTTTTCGCGGAATTGATTTGCCGATAACGCGCGCAATGACCAACGGCAGATAGTTCGCCCTTGTTTCTGTCTGTCCCTAATACTCCTGAGATATTACATGTATGTTTTACGCGAACCGTAAAACGCGCACACACACGC
>QVNV01016433.1:0-14864 GCA_014825455.1 Pseudomyrmex pallidus | reverse complement strand
TTTTTTTTTTTTTTTTTTTTTTTTTTTGGTTTTTCCCCTTTCTTACTTTGCACGTGCTAAGAACGGCGGCACCCGCCTCTCTCAACTGACTGCAGCAGCCTCGGTTGCAACAGAGGGTGCGCGCGGGGGTGTTATCATGGTAACGGCTGATAGTGCAGCGCGCGCGGGAGCGGCACGGCGAAAATCGATATCTCCCTCATTCTGTATTCCGCGGGGGCAAGGGCATGTTCTCTATCTGTGTTTCCTCCCCTTACACGAACGTGTCCCCGCAGTTAGGCCGCCGTTGCCCCCAATGCGGGACACGCGCGCGATTACATCCTGACGATCCTGCGGTCGACAGAGAAAATATCGGAAGTCACTGTTAGAAGCTTCTGTTAGTTTTTTTTGTTTTTTTTTATTTTTAAAAATGTTTTTATAAAGCAATTTCTGTCGACGTGAGGAATAGGATTGAGTTTGTTCGAAATCGTGCACTTTCTCTTAAATTGCGCCGACGGTATGCCGCCGTAATTCATTGTGAAAGTCAATTATCTAATTTCGAGAGATAATCTCGCTGCCGTATACGTTTAAAAAAAAAAAAAAAAAAAAAGATACAAAACAAACGCCAAGTATGTGTTTTTTAAAAAGTGTTGCTGTACCATTTGCAAAAGTTTGTTAGTTAAATATTTTCGTTTTCTTCGCGCAAAATATTGAAAAGAAAAGCAATCCGACGGTGTCTTATTTCGCAGCAGACGTTTACGACACACGAAGAGTCATACAAAAACGTTTAACAAATTAAACGTTCGGATCGTTGTTGTTGCGCACTAGGTTACCTCTATTCCTGTATTCGCGAATAATCGATGGGAAATCGGGGTCGCTACTTCCCTCCCTTCTTTTTCCGCCGTTTAACCGCGTTTATTTGTAATTGATCACGCGAATGCAAATTTTTGAATTATCGGAAAACCTTTTTTTATTTTGGGAACAATGATCTCTGATGGAGTCACTAATCAATTTACCGTTTTTCGCCGAAAATACTTTCTGTATCGAACGCTTCAATAATTTTCTCTCTCTTGTTCTACATAAAAACAATGGTTCTCGATTATTTATCTCTTAATCGTCATATTTTTCCAAAGAAGATATTTTGAAATTTCATAGAATGAAAATGTTCGTTGTCTCTTCTCACTCTTTCGAAATTAAAATTGAAGGTAATTAACCTATAGTGGATAAACCCGACGTTTATCTTCATATAATGAAAACATCACATTGCGGGCTAATATGATAGTTGAAAGAGGGTCTCGGTCTCGTCGAGTGTGTTTCGGCCCTCGTGCCGGGCTTGCCAAAGTGTGCGTTTATCGCTCATTGGTCCCAATTAAATAAACAAACGTTCGTCAGGGTCATGTATAAAAGTCGTCTGTGCAGTTAAGGCCAGTAGGTCACCGGGGAAGCGCATCAAAGCGTTGTAACGCGCGAAATGTAACGAACAGCGTGTGTATTGCACGACGCGAAGGACATTCTACTTCAGCGAACAGCGGCGTCTTGCAAGTTTCTCGGCTTCTGTCGGCTTTGATACGTTCGATACGCTTGTCGTCACGATAAAACTCACAACCACAGTCTTCTCTCTTTCTCGTACCCGTTCCTGACCGGTATCGCGCGCTGAATATCAATTTCTGCTACTGCAATTAGATTCCCTCCTTCTCTATGATTGTAGAATCGTATAATACGGAATGAGAATGCAACAACGCACAAAAGAAGCGTAAGATCGATTCTATCTCGCTTCGCGCACAAATTGTCAGTTGAGTCTTTGTTGACTTCAAGTTCGACTCGTCATCCTCGTTGTCGATTCGAAGAGGCGATGACTGTTTGACGTAGCACTTGCGAATTCTTTTATCTTCTATATTCTTTTATCTTTTATATTCTTTCCGTTCAAAACTATATATTTGCGAGTAGGATTGCCATGAAGTGTCTGGGGAAAAGAGGACGGATGGCAACTCTACTTGCGAGTATTTTTACGCGACTCTGTTAAGACGAGACAATTAAAAACTGACACGCACGGTGTATATCCGTGTCTTGACTCAATTAATCCGCGAGTCTAATTCTAGTTCTTGAATTACGTCATTTACGGTCGCTACAAGGTTACAATGCAAGCGTGAAGTATATACGATCTGTTGCAGATCGCAACGACTGACACCCACGCGCAATGCGACTTTTATTGCTAAAGAAAAAAGAAACATCTGTACGTAATGTATATATCTGTGCCGCCACGAACCGGTGTTTCTCGTGTGTATTTATACAAACGGAAACAGGATCCTTGCACAAACACATCCATTGCGAGAAAGGATACGCGCACGATTTTTCGACCTTCGCCTCGATTTTTCGGTCTAGTGTGATGCTTGAAATTCTACACGATCTACACAAACATGGGTCCGGTTAAAAAAACGTTTCGTGCATAGCCTAAATCACTTTCTGAGATTAAATTTACGACGCGATTGCGTAAGTTTTGTTTTTCCACTCCTCAATGATCTCAAAATTATTCCGATAAAATACCGAATAAAAGTTTGTGTTTAAGAGAGTTTATTTATATATAAGTAAAAACTAACTGATAAAAATTAAAAAAAAAAAGAAAAATATTGAGATGAAAAGAAGAACTGTAACGTCCAATATCTCGGTGAACGTTATTACGTTTCAAACTGTTGCAAGCGTCCGCGAGATGCTTGAAAATGATAAATATAAAATTACACTTGCGTATCTGTGTTCTCTCTCTCTCTCAGAGAATCGCGTTACATGTTGACGCGAACAAAATCAAGTCTCGCCGTTGGCTCTCGACGACGAACGCATCATGAATTAGCGAATCAATTTAAATACACATCTGTATACATAGTTCGTCCTTTAATATCATTTATCAAAGACAAGAGTGACGAGTCATGACACTCCACGCGTTTCGACACGTGTTTACGATTCCGGCAATGCCTTAAACCGGTTAGAAGTCGCACCGTTGGTTAATTTACTGACAGACTGACACACGCCACGAGCGAAGAAGCGAGTTTTACAGCCGTTCTCTATGAGCCGGTCCAAGTTAAATGGCAATAAATCCGCACACGCACGTCATCGCACGAAGTCGAGTTCCGCGAGAATTACAAGAGTCAATGTCGGCGTCACATCGTAACTTTGTCGCGATGTCGCCTCTTTGCTCGAGCATCACAATGAAAAGCCGCGCGCCAAATGAGGGCAAATTCGTGCGAAGTCGCGAGGCGACAATAAATTCGCCTTCCAGTGTCGCGACGTCTGTCGTCGTAAAATTCACACCTCAACGCGTGGACGACGTGTTTTGCTCGTCTTTGCGGCAGGACACGCTCGTCGTTGAGACCCGCGAGAATCGAGTCGAGGTCGGCGCGAAGAACGGGAAAAAAGAAGACGGTACGGATTTAACGCCGATGGAATTCACGGGTTAACGGGACTTCTTGTACGCCGCGAGTGTAGAGCGCGTATAAAACGAGATTACACCTGACCGATTAGCGGCGCGAAACCGGTGCGAGTCTATACTTGAACTGATGCGCGTGTGACGGGAATGTGACAACAGAAAGGGAAAATTACTCGCTGTTGTCTTGTTTTTTTTTTTTTTTGCATACTTGTATTCATGCGGAATGTGCTTTTTTTCGATAAACGCGTGCCGACGTAACGACGGTTGACTGAAAGCGGAGTGGAATTAAAACCGCGGTTGCATATCCCGTTGCGTTTTTTCGCTCCGCTGACGTGTCATTTATGCAGATTTTATTTCGCCGGTAATTACGTACAGTCGACCGTTTGGCATTTGCCGCCGGCTTTTAAATTGAATCGAACGGTCACCACCGACGTCCTCGAAATTTGTGTGATTTCATTTTTTGTTTAGACCACGGGAACCGATTGAAACGTGAATCTTTTACGATTCTACCCGAATGTTATCAGTTGCGACGAATCTCTATTTGTCTTTCTCTTTCTCTCTCTCTGTCTGACAATTGGAGCGATGCCATCGCGACAATAACGTGCCGACAATGACGGTTTCCGCGGAACTGTGACAACAACGTGAGCGGAAATGTTTTGTCAGCGGGGAACGGAATGATTGACCGGCGTGCGGAATTACCGACACTCGCGAGTAAATATTGATAAACGCATTAAACACCGTATCGCGTTTCTTGCTAGCCTCGTTGATACAGTATGACGGAAATTAATTAACACTAGAATTATAAGCTATTTATAAAAAGTACAAGTTATTTATAAAAAGATCGTTGACGCAAAATATACATTGCTTCGGTTGGAAGAAATAGTTTTGTATTCTATTTAGAAATCTGCTCAGTTTTTTTCCACAAACACACTTGTTTTCATTAAATATGTCGACACGTGTGTGTCACGCTACTTTCTACTTCAAGAGCCTTGTATTTTCCTTTTTTTTCTCTCTTTCTCTGCTTCTCACAGTATTATTAACATCGAACCGTCCTATTTCAATTGCCAATCCTCTGATAAACCGATGTCATTAATCTTCTATCCGCTGCAATATCGTACGCATTACTATGGTATCGCGGCCAACATTGCAGTTGGTCACGCAGAGTTCTAACAAAATTCCGATAAACTTGGATATTATTTTTTTTATACTCTTTTTTTGTGTGGCCGTTTACATCTATTATCGATTAATCGAAAGGGGGACAAAAAGCGGACCGACGAGATGTAATATCGAACTTCGGTTTTCTCGGAATTTGAAATCCAATGTGGAAAAACCGGTTTAATATGATATTCCTTAAAGCGATCACGAAGTAGGATCGCGGTTTAAACAAAGCGAACCGAGTTCCTCTTTTGTGTCTTCCGCTTTTGTGTCACCGGAGAAACGCACTTCTCCTTTCATTTCTCGTCTCTCTCTCGCTTAATCCTAATAATGGATATTTAAATGCGCTTGACCTTTCACCGATCTCTTGTCTCTTTTGTCGCTGCACAAAGTGACACACACGAACCTGGGAGCACGTTTTCCCCCGGGGAGAGAGACTTTACGAGAACAAGAGTGCGGAAGTCGAATGCAGTGTGAAATGAGCATTATCATCACGTAAACGGATATGCCACGGAACCGTTACGGTTACTTGAAGCCGATACATCGGGTGCACGAAACGAGTGCGGTAGGCGCCGAGGTCTCTTGCGTAGTCATTGCCCACAAAACTGTTTCGTATTACCACCTCGGTTCGCGAACTTCATCTATCGTTTACATCGATTGAGCGAGCAATTTCACAACGCATCTTTAATATAACTACACCACATCGTGTGTGTCTGTATGTGTACATTTACTGTGCTCAACTTGCACCGTTGCTCTCACGCGATCGAGTTGATAAATTTACGAAATTTTTTTATCTTAACTTTTATTTTTGCTAATTTTATTCAATATATTTGTGACAAAAACTTTAATTTGAATATAAAAAAATAACAGCATTTTTTTCAGTTTATTTTCAATTAATTTAAGAATATATCAAAAATACGCGTGTTAAGATATGCGTGTGCTGCGTTTTTTTTTTTTTTTTTTTTTACAAAGCGCATATTGTCGGAAAGAACGCTGGAGTTTACGTTTCCTTCTCGTTTGTTCGCCGGACGAACCGAAGCGAAAACACGTTAGCAGCAGGAGCAAACCGAGCCGAGGTCCAGTTATACTCGGTCTCGTGTTAAAGACACGCTCGGTATAGTAAGCGGAAACGTAATCACAAAGCCCGAGGGGCGGTAGCGGCCTCTCTAACTCGCTGCTCTGTGCGTTATACGAGTGCGAAGTTAGCATAGACGTGGATATGTAGCGCGAAACTATGCGTGGTAGGTGGTTTTTTTGTGTTGCCGGCGCTATCGTAAACGCAATTAATACGTTGTAGGGGGAAGGTGTGTGCCCTGTTGCGTGTAATCGCCGGAAAATCGCGCACATTTTTTGCATAGCTCGGTCGCATAGCCGACCTGGTGGCGGAAAAATGGGGAGAAACCAGAAAGGGAGAACGGTGTTTAACCCTTTGCGGGCACGGCACGGCCGCTTTCCTTTGAAGCGATAATTCTCTCTTCGCAGTTTGTACGCTGTTAGCGAATTATATTTTTCTGAATTTCCGTAAAAACTGTCACATTAAAAATAAATTCGAGTTCACAAAAAGCTGAACATTGCGTCTGCGGAACTTGTCTTCGCTATTTTCGTGCGTTGTCATGCGTCACTGACTCCGTCCAGGAGCGAGCGGATAGTCTCTCGTCTCACCCGCGTCAAATCTCAATTGCAGATGCAGCAGAAGAACTACCTCGCCTTGGGACTGCTCGGCTGCGTCCTGTTGTTGTCGGCGACCACCGCGGACAACAGCGTGTACGTAATGTCCAAGTACGGTCACCAACCGCTTACGTCGACCACACTCAAGTGGCTGCCAGTGGCGCACTACGACCCGAACGAATCGAAGGAGATAGTCATCGGCGGCTTCGAAAACGTGCCAGATGGCGAAGGTGCGACATAACGCCTTACTATGCGCCTCGCATTATCTTCAACATTACCCGGCGGCAATTACATCAGTCAGAACAATGATACTCATAATTAAGCTCATCCGATTGTTTTAATAATGTGTAATATGTTATTAATTAATATTGCAAAACTTTCACACACGCGGCACAAAACAGACACTTACGACAATCAAGCGGATAAATCCGAGGCGAAGAAACGGCCACTCTACGTGTGTCGTGCGATCCACGGCAGCGTCTGGGTGGCCGGCACGCAGAAGGACAAGAACAAGACGTGCACGGTTACGTTACACGGCAAGGTGAAGTCGTTCGTGAGGTACGAGTTGCTGGAGAACGTTGATGCAGCCGCGCGAATCTCTTGGCTACAATGGAACAAGTATACGCAGCCTCATCTGGGTACGTTGTACGTAGAGAAGAATGAACTGATCGCTCGATACGTCGTCCCGAAAAATGACAAAGAACCGCGATATAGCCACTACATAGGCACGCTCACCGCGACCGACAATTACTTCAACAACATCGTCTACGTGAACGAGGTGAGAGTTTTCGCTTCAATGTTGGTCGGTTTAACGATGTCATAGCCGCAGTTGTGTATTTGTCGAGATTCTATTCTTTTTTTTGTTTTTGTTTTATAGCACGGTAAGGAAGAATCCGCTAAAGAAGGCGAGCTGTTGGTAGAGACCGAGCCGATCCGTTACGAGCTGAGCGGCGTTAAACTCAACTGGTCTAAGAAGCGCGACATCAAGCGCGTACCTCGCGTACTCAGCCAGGTGACGATCGTCAACCACAGACAGGAAAAGGCGAACATGGCAGAGGCTTGTACTTATTCGTACAAGTACTCGGTCTACTGGGGCCGCAGATTCGCCATTCTAAACGGCCTGAGCACCACGATTAAGCTGGCCAACGGCACATCCTTGCCGAACATAACGTGGGGCATGCCTCGTGTCGAGGAAAATCGCACAGATATTTACACGTGAGTATACTTATAGAATTTCACGGTAGATCAGTTCAACGATTATAGATTCTAACATGTAATTTTTGTTTGATTCTAAGACATAACGCAAAATATTTAAGTGAATTCGAATAATAATTTGTATTTTTCTCTATAACTTCATTTAAAATTTCGTTTACGTTGCATAATCACAAAGATCTAGAACAAGTCCGCACTTTCTCGCCTCGCATTTGATAAATAAAAGAGAAATAATCGCAAAGATTAATCGCACGAACCATTCCGCTCGTCATAACTGGAATGAACGTACGGTCTACAACGGCGTCCGTAATCTCATCTGCACATCTATGTAATTACATATAATTAGAAGATAGGTTTATTCTGCAACGTGTAACCGCGCGCGTTTCTCTTTCTCTCTCTCTCTCTCTTTCCGTCTCTTTTATCTCCGTAGCCCTCCGAGTACTTCATTGCTTCCTGTGTATCATTGAAGTTAGCGCGCGGCGGAGAGTCTGGAGTGCACTTTGCACGGAGACTTCGTGCTACCCTTTCCCGCTCGCCATGCCCCAGAATACTCTGCAGCGCGCGGCTTAAGTGATGCTTCAACGCAACGCAATTACGATATGCCAGTGCATCAGATCCGCGCTCCACTTGCATTGCGCGACATTTGTGTAGCCGATGCTACGCAATGTGCTAACGTATTTGTTTCAACTCGGTTTGATCGAGGTAGCAAACCGGTATTTTTCAAAATAAAATATTGGTTCAAGTAGGATGTAAATTTAGATTAAACTCTTCTTTCTACACGTGAGAAAAGCACGTTCTATTATCTTATTTAAGAGATTTGCATGAAGACATAAGTTATTTTGACCATGGAAACTCACGTTGCAGTGTCTCAGTCACCTTAGAGCCCGGCACAGGTGTAAATGTTACCCTGAAGGCTAACTACACGGAAATGGAGGTGCCCTATGCCGCTACGTTGGTCTCACATTATGAGGACGGTATGACGTTGCCGCGCGTTATCACCGGCATTCGTCAAGAAGAATCGTTGTTCGACATCACTCCGGAATTCGGACCCGTCTATTTTCTAAGTAACTTTAGTCTAGTACCGACAACCGTTGCACCGCCTACTACAACCGAGCTGCCGACCACGACGACGACGACAACGACGATGATATCGACGACACAAGAGACAACCAGGACGACATATCGACACCGCCAGACAGACATGGCGGATCACGATGAAAATTCAATTGTAGCGGAAAAGACAGATCTGTCGACCAGCATGCAAGGCCATGACGGTGGTCCGTTGTCGCTTAAGAACAAGGTAGATATGGCCCATGGCAACGCCGCCACGTTCAAGTCAACTCTGTTAACGCTCGTTGCACCGTCGTTGCTATTGCTTATCCTCCACAGAATCACGTGAAGATCTGATTTGCGCGTGTCCTATCCATTGTCCCTAACGTTAAAAAATTCCTAAAATTCCCGCGCAATAGTAATAATAATATAACCCACAGTAGGCAAACCGAATACAAAAAAAAATTAAAAAAAAAAAAAGACAAAAAAAACTCTTTGAGAAAAAAAGAACAAAAATATACGCTGAAGAAAATTGTTGCAATTTCGTACGTGTAGCGATTATAACGCGAATAAACCTTCTTATTTTGAACACACCGCTCGACCGCGATCGGCATAGCGGTATATATGCTTGCCTTTAAACAAAAAACTCAATATCTAATAATATATATATATGATATATGTAAAATCTACATTATTATATATATTTATATATATTTATCTCTCTCTTGGATAGAAAGAGAGAGAATTGTCTTCGCGATGAGAACTGATCACGAAGATGAGTTTAAGTACAAGAGAAAAAGGAGAGAGAGATTGCAGTGACAGAGATGCGTTAACTCTGACAGAGGTGAGTCAACTTTGATCGAAGCGAAAAACGTTTAACGTTCACTCATTATCTTGTTAAACAGCCGATCGCGTAACTGTTACATTCCGTCTTTTTCTAATCTCCCCGCTGTGAATCGACTCTCCAGCTATGATATATGTCCTATGCCTTCGCAAAATAATCTAATTCTCTAGATCCTTTAGAAAGACACTAATCGCTTTGAAAGATGATAGCATTCTTTGTATCTAAAGGAGAGAGAGAGAGGGACAGAGAGAAAGAAATAATTGATGCAAATAATGTCTTGGATAAAGTAATAGCGTATACGTCGAGTCGGGAAATGAATAGAAGTTAAGCAACCGAAGAAAAATGATCGCAAGACACGCGAGTTAATTCAGCGCCACGATATATTTTTGAGATTGCCGTATAATTTTAGAAGATTGTAAAATTTATATAAAGATAGCAAGTAAGAGAAATAATATATATAGAGTGTAAAGTGGAGATGGGTACACACACACAATGTCGCGAGTAATTAAACTAATTCGCTTTGTGTTTTAAAATTATTTCGAAACAAGTGTACTAAACCACGTAATGCATAAAGTGATTAATACAATAGTCATATTGAGAGAACGTAGACATACAGAATTATTTGCAAAGTAAGTACTTGCATAAGTATTTGCATAGATACTTCGCACAATATAAATCTAAAATTTTTGTTGTCTTAAACAAAGTTGAATAAATAAATTTGTATGTACCCATCTCTCTTGCCAGTGTAAAGTGATAGGACTTGCAGGTTTCCTAGAGTATTGTTGAAGAAGATTGTAAAGACAGATTGTAAAGGATAAATGAAACAGAAACCATTGGTACATATATATATATATATATATATATGTATATATATATATTATATATATATATATCTTAATACTTTGTTACTAAGAGAGGATAGAATATTTTGGTACGCGTGTGAAATATAATAATATTGAGTTCGATGTTTCGCGGGAAGCGTTTTGTTCACTTGAAAAGACTAAACAATGAGATAATATTTATCGTTTTTCACATACACAAGATTGTGTTACCGGCGTTTTTTTTTTTTTTATCTACGTATGTATATATAAAATATGTATTTCTATTACATGAGATATATAGTCGTAACTGTGTAGTAAATGCTTATTTATATATATAAAACATGATTTTATAGATATTTTCTCTATCGATAGTAGCGTTACAAACGTACAATTCTTATATTTTACTATTACATTGTAATGTGAATTAGAATTAGCGCAAAGCACTCTTTTTTCGGACTAAAACGTCTCCCGTATCTCAAACGACGTTTCTCGACGTCGAAGCCTAATCACGCCTGTTTGTGATATTCAGTAAAAATTTTATGTAAACACACGACACAAGAAGGAAGGAAAACGTAAGTACACTGTTGAAACGATTAATCAATTACGAGAGAAAGCAATAAATTTGTTGCGAGATTGAAAGACTTGGGTGTTCGAAGAAACGACAAAAAACAAAATAAAGTTATGTGCGCGGTATTTCCTTGATATTCCGAGCTCTTGAGAAACGGTAAAAGATAGTGGCGTGTACAAGTTAGAGTAAATTCAAAGGTGAAGGACGCTGTACGTTCATATGGTCTGTGAGCTCGTAAATCTATTCTCAGTAATTGCTTTTCGACAACTCATCCTGCCGGGAGGCAGACATAAATGTTCTAAGCTAATTATCGGCATCAGTAAAGCCAAGAACTGTTCTAAAGATATATCTGTATTCAACACAGATGTATTGTTTGTGAATATACTACTGTATTGTACATTATCATGTAAATATAAATAAATGCTATGTACATACAAAAAAAAACCAACTCATCTAGGCAGCTAGTGTTGCCGGTTTTTCCTTGAACATTACAAGTGAACAAATTTAGAAAACTCAGCTGAGAAAACAGACTGCATATTTTTATTTGCAAAAGTTATTAACAATATTCTGTACACAAGAGATAATCATGTTAGCATTAAAAAAATAACATAAAACAAGATTTTTTAATTACTGAGAAAAAGTATGTTATCAATCTCATAATTTCTTATTTGATAACTCAAAGAATATGTAAGCCAGTTTCCAAAAAAGCATCTTAAATATCTTTTCAGCAGAAAATTTAATACTGTGTATATTAGCTATTTTATATATAGATATAACAATTATATATCCTAAAACTGTAATAATAATAATAAAATTGTCTTGAGACTTACCAAGAACACCATATTGTTGCGGAGTAAGTCTTACATCTTCATCCACACCTCCTGGCACAGAAGAAATGAGCGATGCACGATCACTAATATGACTCCTAGTACTGGCCTCACTTCTTCTTGCCCAAGATGCCTGTGACAATGCATCTATATTTTCCACCAACAAGAAACATTAAATTGCTTTATTATAAACATTAATAGCTTATAAATACATATGTAAAAGTTATATTGTGTGTTTAACTTTAAAGTCAGTTTATATTATATAAGCTGATTTATATTATATAAACATGACAGTATTATAACAATAGTATGAGAGAATTACCAAAATTGGAATTTTTGAAACTTGCTAATCTTGTTTTGTAGTGTCTCCGAGAAGGCGGCAAGGGATGTCTTCGTCGTCTTTTCAAAAATTGCGCCAATCCGCCTAGTAATACTGAACCACCAGCAAAGCAGATAATAAAAATCTGAGAAAATATATGCACACGATTAACAAGCATACACTTGTGCGAGATGGATTTGAATAATAAACAATAATATTTTTACGTAGACAATACACTTTTATGTGACTTTGCATTATTACATAATGATCTCAAATGTGCATTTAATGAAAATGTATTTACTCTAACCTCTCAAAAGCACCGATAATTTGCTCTAACCTTTTGTGTGCGAGACAAATGTATCGCCGGTAATAAAGCTATGTAGCGCTGATATAACGCGTTGTAGAATTGTCGTATATTAAAAACAGACATTGTCATTCACTCGGTTACAAACAAGTATTAACCAAATTTCATCCCTCAGAGATGGGAAACGCGGAAACACGGCGCGAGGTCTTGGTTTTAGTTCCTTTAAAATCCAGCTGGCGCTTGCCAAGCTTACTATTGGATCGTGATGTCGATCAGGTTACATCGCGCGTTGCAAGGAATTACGGGGAGTCGCCACACTCGACGACCTTGCTTTGACATTGGGAGGTTGACTCGCGATTTCAAGTCCTCGCGCTTATTGAGCGACGGTCGATCAAACGACGTTAGTTATTCCGTTAATAAGAGGTTAATAAGAGGTTTTATATCCGGTGATATTCCCGTTTTTCTTGAGAGCACCGCGTTAAATAAGACTACAGAGAAAAACACCGTTGTTATGGCACTCAACAAGCTTAGCATCGATAAAGTGGACTTGACGGATAAGAGGGTGCTAATACGGTATGTTCTTGAACAAAAATTTCGTTCAAGGAAAAAGATTATGTAAGAGATGAGAAAAAGTCAATGACATTCAACAGAAACTTGACAGAATAATTTGTTTTTTTAGGGTTGACTTCAATGTTCCGCTGAAAGAAGGCAAAATAACGAACAATCAAAGAATCGTTGCTGCACTAGATACAGTGAAATATGCAATTGATAAAAAAGCCAAGTCGATTGTTCTCATGTCTCACCTGGGTCGACCAGATGGAAAGAGAGATGAGAAATATACCTTAAAACCTGTGGCTGAAGAGCTGAAAAGTCTGCTAGGAAGGGAAATTGTGTTTTTGAATGATTGTGTGGGATCTGAGGTAGAAGCTGCTTGTGCTAATCCAGCACCTGGTACTGTAATTTTATTAGAAAATTTAAGATTTCATATTGAAGAAGAAGGAAAAGGAGTTGGTCCTGATGGAAGTAAGGTATAAATAGTTTTAATTTTTTAAATTAAGTTTTTTAAACACAATTATTTAAAAGTATAATATTACTTTATAGTTTAGAATTCAAAGACATAATTGATTGATTTTAATTTTAGATAAAAGCTGATAAAGACAAGGTTACTGAATTCAGAGCATCTTTAAGAAAACTAGGAGATGTGTATATTAATGATGCTTTTGGAACTGCTCATCGTGCTCACAGTTCCATGATGGGAGATGGCTTTGATATAAGAGCTAGTGGTTTTCTATTGAAGAAAGAACTTGAGTACTTTGCAAAAGCTCTAGACAATCCAGAAAGACCATTTTTAGCCATACTTGGAGGAGCTAAAATTGCCGATAAAATTCAACTAATTAATAATTTGCTTGATAAAGTAAATGAAATGATTATCGGAGGTGGTATGGCTTTCACATTCTTAAAAGTATCCAAAAATATGAAGGTAGATAAAATTTAATAAAAATTAAGAAAGAAACAATTGTAAAAACGTGATTGTATTTTGAATGTTTGTATTTATGTGATTCTCTCTAGATTGGAAGTTCCTTATTTGATGAAGAAGGCTCAAAAATTGTGAATGACTTGTTGGACAAAGCAAAAAAGAACAATGTTCAAATACATTTACCTGTAGATTTTGTAACTGCAGATAAATTCGCAGAGAATGCTGCGGTAGGAGCTGCGGATATTGAAAATGGTATACCTGACGGATGGATGGGTCTTGATGTTGGCCCAAAATCGAGAGAATTGTTTGCTGGTAAATTTCAAAGAGTGAACATCTTAATATACAAATTTGATGTATTAGGAGAAAAAAAATTATGTATTATATTTGCAAATGTATTTTTATGCAGAGCCGATTAAGAGAGCAAAAGTCATAGTGTGGAACGGTCCACCGGGAGTATTTGAATTCGAGAACTTTAGCAAAGGCACGAAGAGTCTGATGGATAATGTCGTTGAAGCTACAACTCGAGGAACGATCACTATTATTGGAGGCGGAGATACGGCAACGTGCGCGGCTAAATGGAAAACGGAGGATAAAGTAAGCCACGTAAGCACTGGCGGTGGCGCGAGTCTGGAACTTTTGGAGGGCAAAGTGTTGCCCGGAGTCGCCGCTCTTTCTCCATCGTAAATCAGATTTTCCTTGTAACGAATCTTCCTGTAAAAGAAACATCCTTATCAAAAAAAACTTTATCGTTTCATTATGTGAAATGAGTAAAAACAAGAATAGAGTAGAATCTATTCCTCATCTCTGATTTACCAGAGTGTAATTCCTCCTTGTAACTCCAGCATTCTTTTAATAGAGAAAAGAAGAAAGAATAGAATTGTATTTTCATGCTTGAGTGTAGAATACTACAAGAAAGTGAGTGTATAATTATCTATAATTGTAAAACGCAGAATATGTATACATAGAAAATATTTATATACACATAAATTAATAGAATTTTAAATTAAATGATTATATAAGAATTATTAAGTAATTATGAACAAAAAGTCAAGTTGTTAAGATGTAATTGTTCCGGCACGGTAAAAAGTTCACTTATAGTTTCACGAACTTCTGCTGCAAACACATTCGTATTAAAGTGTAGATATTTATATTTGTGTTTTATTTATAAATATATTTCCCTTTTAATTTTAAATAGGTGATATTTTTATGTGGAAAAAATTTATAT
>QVNV01016431.1:0-11946 GCA_014825455.1 Pseudomyrmex pallidus | reverse complement strand
TCCTCGCCATTCTCGCGAAGAGCCATCCGAGGAGCCCTACTAGAATCCAAATGCGCGATAATTCGAGAGGAATTCTCGGTAATATCTGACGATACTCGTCACAGCTCCTTTCACCGCGCGCCCGCTAGATATCTGTTTTTGTCAGCTGCACGATGGTCCATCTATAAGAAGTGGAATTTTGCCAGCCGCCTCGAAAAGATGCTGCGGGAAGATGCCGCGCGCGCCAGGAGCGGATCTCTCTATGTGAGAAAACTGGATACGAACTTTTCTTTCTCCGTAAAAAAAAAAAAGAAACTTCAATCACGTAAAACAACGGAAATTTCCTCCGGAAATTATTGTCAAACGTCAATTCTTCTCTTTCAAACGTTTCGTCGCGTTTTTACTTTCTCCCGTCGCGGAGATCCTCAGAAATTGGAACGCGATTCTCGAGAACGCGGAAACGCGCGTCACATCGTTCCGCTCCTGGCGAAACTTCTATTTCATTCTGCAGTCAATGGCAGTCGTGTGCATGCACACAACGCGTTCCCCATCCTCCTGCGTGGTTCCCTGCCGCGCGCGGTCCCGTGTTTCTTTTTGTCCGAAGTACCGCATTAAGTCTGCCTAATGTCACTCGAAGAAGCCGCGGCGCGGATTGAGGGAACGAAGAAAAGTTGGAAGCGTGTAAAAAATGAGCGGACCCGATAGAGATCGATCTGACGGAAATTTCTCAGGGGAACAACATCCGGGACGCGCGCACCGCGCGGACCGTTCAGACGTTATTCTACATCCATCACGCGGAGTTTGCACATTCGTGCCGAACAACCAGATTTACTGGCGAGAAATATCTATCCGCGAGACACGTATACATATAAAAGAGGGAGAGAAAAGGGGATGATCGGGAAGAAAGAGGCGCCGTAATCACGAAGGAATCACCAAGCAATTTGTATAAGACGCGTGTATATAAATCGAAAATTATTTAGCGAGGAAATGTTTTTGTAAAAACTTTGTGGGTTCGAGTGTGTTAATTAATGTTTTTCACTTTATTTGTGTAATAATATATTTTACATTATTAGAAATACCTTTATCGCATGCGCGTTAATATATTGCGTATTACGCGTGTTAAACCGCAGAACCAACCAACTATTGAACACAAACTATGTATGTATGTTTGTGTGTGTATATGTGTATATATATATACACTTATAAACTCGAGCAAAAAATTGCAGAGGCAGTAGATTAAATTTCCGTGTAAAAGCGTACCTTGGTTCAATTACAGCGTAAAAATAGCCACGTCGCAATAATCAACAATATCGGTGAAGTATTAAAGCGCGACCGACGCCGATAGACACTAGCTCTCGCGCACGCGCACGCATTTTGCGCGACGGTGAATTGCAACGTAAATAATTAATCGTCACTATTTATCAACGTGGTAATGCATCGCGCGCGCATAAATTCGCAACGTATTATTAATCCCTTACGCGCGCGATGAAAATTTGCGCTTTTACAATCGATACGTACATATATATATATATATATGTATATATATAGATATACGGGGACCGTTTTATCAATCTCGCGAAATTAACAGTTCTATTCGTGACGCGTATCCGTTTTTCCATGGGAATTAATATCACGTCCGAGAGGAAATCGATTTCTCTGCGAGAGAAAGAGGAGGAGGACGTCGAATACCCTCTTCGTGATTCGTCAAAGTGCTACGTCTCGTCTATCAATCTCGCTCGCCCTGCGTTTTCCGGCTCGTCAGCCTCGCGAATTTTCTCAGGCGCGGGACGGAGCGGTAAAAGAGAGAGGGTCCGAATGCGTCACTGCGCGTTTCTTGCGTGCGGCTGTAGGAGAATAGATTGACTGAAATTGACACCTACGCCGCACCGCCGCGTGTCAATGTGAATTGACGACGACCGAATTGGATAATCGGTGGAAACGCGATCGCAGTCGGCGATTTGTCCCGGCGAGCGTTATTCGACGTGCTCCTCGCGATTTCTCGTTCGAGCCGACGCACGTCGCGTCTCGTGTCACTTTCGCCCTCACTCCGACTTTTCGCGCTTGATTCTTTAACGTGCGTTTTTTATCGGATTTGTTTTAAACTCCCGGTGTTACACGACTATGAACTTTTTACCTCTTCGCCGATGTTCGAAACTATGTAAGTCTTTTTTTTTTTTCACTGAGCTTATATATCGCGGAGTTTATTACAGTTACGGAATTTTTGTGTTCTAAAAAGCAGGCGGTGCGCAACGACAAAAAAAAAAACAAAAAAACAAAAACAGCGGCGCGAAAATCCGCGAGATTGTCAGATGTAACGCCGGGCACGAGTCGACAAAATGCGCGGAAAAATTCGCACGCGAAATGTTTACGGCGAGATGTGTGGTTTCGACCCGTCGCCCGGTAATATTCGTTGGAAATCCTTCACGTACAACGCCGCCTATCTGGATTGGATGATGTATGAGGTAATTAATGGTTATTCCGCGCCTAATTGCCCGGGCGATTATGACTTTTCCGCGTTCACATCGTTGCCGCGCGCAACGAACAAACACGTGAAGGCGGTTTTAAATTCTCCACATTCTATAAAATAAACTGCGAAATTAATCTGCGCCTATATTCGATTATAAATTTATATAAAAGACCGCGCGCACACATGAGGCATAGAATAGAAAATAGGATGTGGTTTTTAACCGGATAAACTACTCAGGTGATTATCTATAATACGATTACACGATAATACTTACAAAGAGTATTTATTGTGTTTACAATATTTATTGATCGAGCATTTGGAAAATTCTGGATGCAATGTAATTTTTTGATACATTTGAAATAGAAGCGATATTAAAAGCGTTTTATTTCTCGATTGCAAATAGGACGGTGTTTACAAATTGAGTTTTACCAAAACCCAATTGTTTGAGAAAATTTGTATAAGCATGGAATTTAGGCTGGATGTGAAATAGCTATTTCTAGACATTTAGTTCGCAAGAACGTTGACTGTAATAATAATGCGAAGAAATGACTGTTTTTATTAATGATCTTTTTATTTTGTTGCAGGTGCGCGACGCGAAATTTCTCTCGAAGATGATCCTGACGAGGATACCATGAGCTTCGATTTAGTGATGCCAACCATATTTACTGGTGCGTAGTAATATATTGTACTGACACAACTATATATTTCCGATTATCGTAATATAGCGTCCCATTTTCCAATACAGCCCCGTTCTCTTTAGCCGCATTGCTGACTCTCACGGTAATACATTTTCTAAAATTAAAATCGAATAAGTATATATACGTATTATATATACTGTATATATATATATGTGACACATATTCAGGATAAAAGAAATAAGAGAAGAAAACAAAGCAGAAAAGAAATTAATGCTGCAGTTCTAAAAAAGAACAAATCTCATGTTACTTCGTTATAACATTAACTCTTTTTTTTTTCTCTTTTTCTTCCAACGCACATAATTTCGTTCATATTTTCACCGCACGCGCTTTGCGCGAAATGTGACCACCTGCGCGAGTATTAATTTGATTCTTTCCGATATGAAAATAGCATTTGAATATCAAAATGCCAAATGAGAAATCGGAACGCCACTTTTATTTTTTTTTCATACCGAACGTGCGCGCGAGAAATAAAAATGAAAATCGTGTGGCCTGTGTGTGGAGTAACGTAACGGACGTCAAATCGCACGCTAAATGCAGGCGTTAAATGCGAGCCGTTATTTTCATTAGCACCCATGCGCGTTTCGGCAATTTCACCAAATCCGCAAACACGTACACGACGTATATATGTATGTATGCATATACATACGGCGGAGCCGCGGCGAATGTTGGTCTCTGACAGGTGGCGGATCATAGAGGCGTGCGCAAATATTCCGCGCGCACGCATTGCGCGCGGAAATACACAACGCGCGCATCATCCGCGATTGCATCGTCAGTCCCGGTGTTCCGTTTACATGCGGTCTGTCTGAGCGTAACTTCCGTCAGACACACACGCACAGGGACCGGGTTACGGTATTGTTTATGGTGTACCAATTATCACGTTCTCTCTATCATTCGCCCCCTCGCTCCCCCATCCTCGGGCGAGAGCTCCCCCACGGTCAGACGCGCATCGTTCGCGAACCGAATTCGCGAGTCCAATCAAAACTTCGATAGGTACCGCTCAAAATTCGATCGACCTTCCCGCACGTCTGATATTTTAATTTCCAGCAGTTCTCTATTATGTTTCGCCACGCGCTCGAATAACTTTTCGCGATGTAATAAAAAAAAAAGCTCGTGAATGTTTGTTGCATTGTTCGAATGTCGTTTTTTCGCTCTCAGTGAGTTAGCAGTGTAAACGCGCGGCGTTCGACATGTAAAAGCGTAAACCGGCATTTGTTTCTACATCAAACAATCCTTCGTAAAAGTCTATTGTGCGTGAAAAAAAAATTATATATATAAACAAATGCACGCGCATGTAATATAAAAAATACACGAGCGCACTTTATGTGCGCGATATGGACAAGTGTAACTTTGCGGAGAATAAGTCGCTTGTGAATGAAAAAAAAAAATAAAAAAATAAAATAACAAGCAATGAATTAAATAATTAATAAAACAATATGGAAAAATGTTTTTTTCATCAACAAAAGGACACGCGCGCTAATATTGCCGTCACCGTCGTAAACAATAATAATCGCGGTATCAAATACCCGCTTTATAACCGATAGAGAATCTGCGTTGCTGCGTCATGTGTGTATTCTGAGGATTATCGTGCAGCTTTACGGAAGACAACTTCCGCTCTTCTACGCGCCCCAGGATGATTCACAATCTCCTGTAAGCCAGTTCGACCGCGAGATACGCACGCCGGTCATATGCTCGATACGCAATGTGTGTACTTACACCCGAGCAATAATATCTCGTGGATAATGACTCGCTTGTTTGTGTGTGGACCGCGTGCGTGCCAGCAACAACATGCCCGTCGCTCTGCGCGTGTTGCGCAACAATTCGAAGCTCTGGAAACCATTCGTGCCCGTAGGCCCTTCCGATCTGCCCGACACAGTGTATCGCTATTTGGCCATCATCGATGGATGATCGCGTTTAAGAGAATCCACGTGCGGATCTCGGAGCGTTAACGTGATCGGAACGTGCGAGCGCGCGCGCGCGCGCGTTAACGAGACTTTCGCCGGAAATTTACTACGTCGCCGAATTTACGAGCGGCCATAAGAATTAAAAGCACACGGCGGTATGTACACGCCTGTATTTGTTTTGTCGCGCGCGAAAACGTATAACATTTAAATTGCGACTCGAAAAGCGAAATAATAGTCGGAGAAGTGAAATTAAACGGTTTTCGGTTGAAATGTTTGAAAAGTTTTTAGAACGCGAGAGGACGCGAATATTTGTCGGTGCGGAGAGGACGATAAGATAGAATCGAATAAAGTTTTCCGGGTTGAGGTCACGGGTTAAAAAGGGAAGAAACTGCGCAACATTAAAGGTGTATTTTGTTTCCTCTTCCGGAAGAGTAAACACAAAATAGGACCAATAGAAACTTTTATTCCGACGACATGACGCCTTGATATTTCGGCAGTCACGCGCCGTAGAAATTCACAGATGAATTCCGCAGTCTCTCTCTCTCTCTCTCGCAATCGTTCACTGTACTTTTACGTATCAAGTGTGCATTTAGAAAATTTGTTTATCTTGAAACGCGCGCCCGCGATCGAGTCGAGCTGCCGACGAGTTACCCCCGCAAACAAAACAACGTCAAAAAAGTCGTGTGTTTCGGCGCGCGCGACGATGTTGATATTTTTGTGTCTTTTTTTGCTACCTACTATTTAATGAAATTCTCGTTAAATATTTTCACGCATTTTGCGACGCGCGTTTTATAAATATTTATAGAGTTCAAACAATGCGCCAAAACGTCGAATGTGTTTTCAAATGAGCGCGAAAGTTTACATGTGACGCGCGTGCGCGAGGCCTGAAAAATTTCGCGCAGCGATTTTCTGCGAGAAAATTACGGCTACTCGAACGCAATTTCCGGGGGGGGGGGGGGGGGTAACTACAAACCGGGGCACGGTTACATCTATCGCACCGTTAACCGATATAATTATAGAATTAGCCGACGAGAAAGAATAACAGGTATATAGTTGCGGCGATACCAGCAGCAGCGGCGGCATCCTAATGAAAGCAATTACCAGAAAATATCGTACCAATTAGACCCGGGTTGTGATTAGCGATGCGTTGCGCAAAAAGTTACAGATTTCGCTCGGGAGAGAAATATCTCTCGTGTAATAAAACTTTAAAAATTTCCATTTTCGCGTATACGATATATATATATACACACACACATATAACACATATATAATACATAATACTGATAGGTGCGTAATATTGATACGAATGACGGTTTGTTTTCGACGGAGCGTCGAAAATTCGAAGCGCCCGCCGACATTCAAAATATTAATCAATCCGGAACGCACGACGTACCTGGATAAAAATTTATGAAACTCGATATAACGTACACGCGGGAAATCGTATTAATTTGGAATTAAAATACGAGATACGCGCGCGCGTGTTACTCCGGCCAAATTTTCTTTCGTATATATTCATCCTCTTTGAAATCCGTATTTATGCCCGTACATATATAAAATATATATGCTATAATGTGTGTGTGTGTATGTGTGTATGTGAAACGTGACTTTTGCTTGGCGATTTTCGGAATCGGATCGAGAGACAATAACATACAATATTGTGTGTATCGGATTCGTATATCGAAGATAGAGCATTGTATTGAGATAACATACATCGTCATCTGCGGCGGACAAGATTTAGAGTCGTACGGGTTTTCCGAATCTCTTCTGACCATCCATCACCCGGTCGTATCGTGATCCTTGTGCATTATCAGGTCGCGGAATTCGGCGCGCGTGTCGTCGGTGACAAATATCGGCGTGCATGCATACAGATTTTTTCTTGCGTGCGAGACGGTAAAAAAAGAAAAAACGCGCGCAACGACGACGACGAAGAAAGGGTGGTCCGATCGATCGGCTTGATTAACGGTGTTATCGCGTGGAATTCGTAACAAGGTGATTCCGACATCCGGCGTGCACACCGGTGAAAAGCTACGCGTGCCGTTCACAACAAAGAATAAAAAAATCCGACGACGAGGAACGTTGCCCGTGTGTTGTTTCAATGGCCTTTCGAAGTAGCGCAGCGGGTAAAGGTCGGCGACGTTAATGCCAACAATAATCTCGCGACGGGAGATGAAGTAACGCGGACGCGGAGAGAAAGAGAGAGAGAGATCGCCGTGTGTACGCGATCGCTATACGCGAGAGTTCGCATTTGCGTCAACAGCAGACCAAAATAGAAAAAACTATAAATTGCGCTGCGGATATTCTTCTGTTTTGCCGTTTTTTTTTTTTTTTTTTTTGTAAAGAAACATTCCGTGTGATATACATACATAAGAGCAAAGAAGGATACGATATAAATAAAATATCGAAGTGAGTATTGGGAATGGCTCGGCAGGATAATGTAATTCGGAGTGTCCTCTGAGCGGCCGATCGTCCCTTTGTGCGACGGTCCGGCCTTTCGGATATAGAAAGAAAAAGTCCTCTTCTCTCTATCTCGCCGCTCTGAAATTTCGCTTGATATTGCAGCGCGCGGCGTGATTAAAGCGCGGCCGAAAATTAAATTTTTCAGGGAAAATTAACAGGTCGCGCAAGAGAATTAATTGGCGCGACTATACTCGCGACCTCTGCTATTTTCAAAGAGCCATTCTCTCGTGCCGGGATATTTTGCGAGAGATAGCGGCAATAGATGCGCGCGTAACGCGCACACACGCACGTATACACCGGAGTACGTGTGTACGTCGCAACAGCGCGCGCGCGCGCGTACATGGCAAATTAATAAATTAATGAATTGATAAATTAATAGATAAATTTGGCGATAATCCTGCGGGATGTAATTTATCGATGGAATTTATTAGAGGTGAAGCCTCGCGTAGCGTATTTCGCGATTTTTAATTATTTTCGGTGTATCACGCGAGTTACGTTGACGTTGAATTTGTTCGGTTTTTGTCAAGTTTCTTTCGAGTGCACTACAAATGTAAAATGTTGTAATTTTGATAAACCGAAATTAACCAAAAAAAAAAAAAAGAAAAATTAAATGTAACATTGAAAAAACTGCCGGTTCGCTGAACGCGGGAGGTTTCGTCGTTGAAAATAGACTCTCGAGCGACTCGCAAATCACAAAGGCTCGTCGTGGACTAGAGAAGATAAATTTGTGAACCGGCGCGTGCATGCGATCTCTTACGTGTGTCTCACATATCAAATTCCACGGAGCGCTCGTGCAGAATGCGGTGCGCAACGAGTAGTTTCAGTAGTATGCCTATTTGCAAGTCGCGACACGCTCAAGTCCCCCGCAACGTCGTCATGGCTTTGATTATATTGCTTTGCTCGATCGACCGCATCGAGAGTGGATTCGACTGTGACGAGGCCACTTGCCGCTTATGGAGATACACTAGAATCGAAAGGTCAAAAAATTCGCGCGCGATTTGTTCTCCTTGTACGTTCTTCTTTCGAATGACAGGAAAATATATAAATAAATTGTACGCGCGAAACTCCTTTACACACGCGAATCATCTCGCGTTTCAAGAGAGAACACGCTGTCGTACAACACGCAGATTGGAAAGTAACGAAATATCGATTATTTGTAAAGGTCGCTGCGAGATCGCGCGTTGCTTCAAGGTCTCGACACACGAGAACGCAAAGTTTATCAGATCACTTTCACCATTGAGAGGATTTTAATGGCGTCGCCCGATCGTGAGGCGTGTTGCCAAAAGTACGAGATTAAAAGAGATAGAAAGAGAAAAAGAGAGAAGGTAATCGACACACACACACACACACACATTCTTCTTCCTTTTCGAACTGTCAGCATATAATACGTAACTCGATGGTTGGAAGCAGCACGAATGGGACGGCAATTTACAGTAATCGTTGATTGCGCGACTCGATGAATCGTTATTCAAATCCGTGCCGTGAGAGGCCGACGGACTGGAAATGGGCCCGCGAGACCGGAAGTTACTGCGAGTGCCTACGGATGCCAATTTTCCGATTATTTCACGAGCTGTTTATTATTTTAGCGACGCGAAATTTAATATCGACCGGCAATGGTTGACCGATTTTGCGTTTTCGAACTTCCGCTGAAAACTTCGAGCTGCATCGCCGTACCGACATACTCACCGAATATAAAACTTTATCGACGCGATTTTTTGGAGATAGCATTTCTGACAATAGTTTTTATTACATTTATTGGGAAGAAGAGGAATTTATTTCGATGAATTTTGTATGCTTCTGTTTGCAAATTCTTTATCCTTGGACCAATTGATAAACAAATAATTCCGAGATCTCGCGAATTGCAATACACGCGTCAATATTTAATTAAAATATTTTGTCAAATCGAAATGTAATCGCGTGGAATGATCTATATTCGTGTTAAACATATGCGAAAATCTGTCATCACCCAGTTCTTCAAAACCAGTCGGCCTTCGCTGTCGAAACTCGCGACAGCGTTTCGGTGACGGGTTTCTAGAACTTCGCCCACTTACGCTGCGTGCCGTCATGTCGCAAGGTGGTAATTATTGGTTTCACGCGAAGTTCATTAATAAGAGATATTATTACTATATTTTCTCGGATATAATTGCGAATAAATAGAAGACGTTGAAGATAAATTACACAAATCAAATTAGCCGAATTACATAACTCCCAAATACGCGCGACACATAAATCATCATAATTGGCATTATGAGATTTTATTCTCTATATTGGTATATTACGGCGGTTAACGACCCGCGGCGATTTCGTTTTTGCAAAAATTGGCAAACGCGCGGATTTAAATTCAATGCTTCTCTCTCTCTCTCTCCCTCTCTCTTGTGTCCGTAAATCGAGAGCGCGGAATTTACATTTTTAAATGTTTTTATCCTAAATTACATAACATTCCCCAGATTTTGTGCAACAAAACTGCGTGTACTTGTTGCTCCGCGAGAGAGTGAGCCACTCTTGAAATCGATATATCGTAATTTTCTTCCCTCGATTTCTGGCACGCTCGATAAATCGCGCGCGCACGCGACGCTCTCGCTCCGCATATTCGACGCGCCGAATTTCAAAATAAACGTTTATGAACGGGTCGTTTTTAACAATAACCGGTCGTTTTGTCAGCTAATTAAAATTATCGCGTGCGAAGAGGAGACCGGTAACGCGCCAATTTCAGCGGCATATCCAATAGCTGTTTTCTCCCTCCCTTCCTTTCCCCCTGCCTCATCCTCGCTCATTTCTCGCGTATTGCACATTTTTCTATATGCAAACGAAGCTACCGGTCGAATAATACGCTGACCGGGCGCGTCCTCATTGAGATTCCACATAGCAATAATCGGCCGATACAGTCGACTATTTTACTCCGGCAACCGCATTGTAAGCGTAATAAAATATGCAAAATTTATCGACACGATCGACGTTCTCTCTCTCCTCTCTCTCTCTCTCTCTCTCTTTCTATAATGTACATATTATATATACATACATATATGTACACGTGGCCCATCCGATCGCGACATCATAAATTATCATTACATTTTACGAAGTACTAGGTCGCGCGGGATCAAGCACCATTTTATTTATAACGACTACGTCGTCTTATCGGCAAACCGCGGGAATTGCATAACGACATGCGAGTTTGCGGACATGTATAAGAGATATAAATAATCTTGTATATACATAAACATTTATTCAGAAAAAATTTAAATTATATATTAGAAAGAAAAAAAAACTGACTCGAAAGAAACAGTCACGACGCTTTCGTCTAAAAGAGAAAAAGAGCGAATTGCGAAGAATTTATTATTAAATGTATGTGTGTGTGTAGAGAATTTAATAATAAATTCTCTAATAAATTCTCTACACACACACACACATATACACACACAGAGAAAGAGAGGGAGAGAGAAACGCAAAATTTTCCGCCGGTGTTCAAATGAGAGTATCAATCAATGCAGTCGCTTGAATCGTTTAAAGAAACAATTTTAGATCGCAGCGCAAACGCGCGGCCGAGTAAATGGTCCCTGTTTATTACGTTCGTTGCGCTTACTCTCGGAATGCGATTCTCTTGCGATGTGAACGCGGTTCTTTTCGCGAGATCTGAAAAGAGAGACACACGAGCGCATTACTACCCTCATTTGTTGTTTGATGCGTCGTTCGACTCTTGACTCTGTCGCGGTCTTCTCTTTCTCCCTTCCTCATTCGCTATCTCGCGAATACTTGTGTGCGCCGCGACCTGATTCACGCCGAATCGCAATAAAGCGCTATTGGGTCGTTAAAATGAAACGAAACGGTAACTAGGCGGAAACAACGGCGGAACAGTCGCTAAATTGTACGACGCGAAATACACAGTACAAAAGTCCCCGGCAATCGGGGAGTGTAGTACTTCGCGTCGCATCAATACTACGCGCGCCGATCTTGTGCACAGCTGCATGTAATGCGATCTTTAACGTGAGGCAAAAGTGTAAAGAACTTATCAAGGAACTTGAAACGCCTGTCGAGTAAACAAGTACCGGATGAAATTCGCGCGAGACATTTTTCCTACTCTTTTGTTATACTTGACACATCAAATTTCATTTCGGTAAAGGAAATTCAACGACAAAGATATGATTTATTACCGGACCATGACTTTGTTCTGTGAGACAGTTGTATCCGCACACGTGTATCGGCCGATAGATAATTGAATTGACGAGACCGTTTGTCGGGAACTTAAGGTAGTTCTATCACGTAGGGCCGGGTTTCGTGGGTGCTACAAGAGATCCATTAAAATTTACAAGAAAAAAACGCGTATTACGCATGACTAAGAATATAATTATTGACAAAACATAATAAACTCATTGTACAAAATTATTGTATAAATAAAGAACGACAATTTAGGGTAGTTCTATCACGTAGGGCCGGATTTTGTGGGTGC
>QVNV01016428.1:0-11287 GCA_014825455.1 Pseudomyrmex pallidus | reverse complement strand
ATATACATATATATATATATATATATATATATATATATATATATCTTTTTTTTTTTTTTGACCCGGGATGACCGAGTTTGTTTGAAAGTTGGTCGGACTGTTACACAATCATAAAAAAAATTTCCTGTTTGCTATTGAATTTTTAAGTCGTTGCTAGCGCGGGATCATAAAGTTCGGGGCGCCCGCGCCGACGCGATTTGTATTTGCTCTGAATTCTTGCTAGAATATTTATTGTTTTATGACTCGGATGATTTATATGTATATAAAAAATGGAATTCAGACTTACGCCGGCGCGTCGCGTTGAAAGAAAAAGGGGACCGTGAAATCTCAGGACGTAACAACATCATAAACTTACTTCTGAAATGTATACGGTATCGAAAAACGATGTCATAATGGTGAAACTTTTTTGATAATAACTTTTTAACAAACAAAGACCGCCGGATAAAACCTTCAGATTCTTACTTGGAGGCATGAGCTTAACACAATATGTCAAGCTCAAGGTCATCGGAGGCTGCTTCTTTTTTGCAGTTTTACTATATGGTCGTATTTCATTCGATCTATACCTTCTATACTAAGACAATCCATAATATGTTCAGTAGCTTTTGCAGTACATTTTATTTTTTCCGTATTTGTAATGGTTTCATATACTTCTAATGTATTACCATTCCAATTTAAGAAAATCACATTTTTACAAATTATATCTGCAAAGAGACAAAATAAGATATAATATAAACGCTAAAGAAAACTATATATATCAGTAGTTTTTTCTTCTAAACGTATAAAAAACAATTTGATACACACACACAGTAAGACTAAAAGTGAGTACATATCTTAGGACAACTTATAGACACACACAAAGATGTACGTATGTGTGAGCCGAGCGAGATTTGTCGGGTCCGACAAATGCGTCAACGATCGTGTAAAATAAAAATTTATTGCAAAAATTCTATTGTTTATAACTATTTAATAAACAACAAGCGACGGCTAAAATTGTTTTCATGTTACTCAGAACAATGTCCTTGACAACATATATGAAGCTCACTCAAATCGGAGAGTGGTAACTTTTTGTAAATATTTACTAAACTAAATTTTATCGGGACGGTCTTTTTAAACTACAGTACCTGAGTAACATGAAAAAAATAATTAACGCGTCCATCCTGCTAAACACCGATGGTACCGCTAATATACATACTATATAAAAACTTGTCCTCGTATATATACGAGTGTATATGTATGTATATACCCCTCAATGTTTGCAAAAAGTATATTACGAGGACAAGTTTTTATATAGTATGTATATATGTATGTATATACCTCTCAAAATTACAGAATTGTGAATTAAATAACCAGTAAAACTCTCACAAATTGAAAAACCTAATTGCGTAATAGCACGTTAAATACCATTATAAAGAAAACAATAGTTAACTTTAGGTGCGTTCAAATAACTCAACTGTTGTACAACAGTTGATTAAAGTTTGCTGAACGCACTATGCTCAGTGAGTGCTCACTAAACATGTTCAGTGATCGGTCGCCATTTTTGTGAGCGATTTTTAAGGTTGCTCACTAATTATAATAAGTTATGTGCTGCAAATTTTATCGCAACTTTTCAAAATGAGACAACATATATAATGTATTATTTATATACATATTATGTTTTTATATAGTGTTACACTCTGAACGTAGCACATAAAGGTTCAAAGAGCACATTATCTGCGTTATTGCATCATTTTATTTTTCTTTCTCATTAGATGTAAAACAAAGATAGAATGATACAATAGCGCAGATTACGCGCTCCCTGAAGAAGTCAAAAAGAAGCCGTTTAAAATTATTATATTTACTGTTATAAAAATATTCTTTGCTTACTTTTCGCTCACTGAGCAGTTGCACAATTGAGTTATAGCGAGTTGTCTGAACGCACCCATTGCTTTTTATATATAAAATATAAATTCTGAAAAATTGTTCATCATTATTTGCGAGTTATTAAATTTATTATAACAAAGTACATTTTAAAAACAGCAGCTACGCCGGAAGATTGCAAAGTTATGTGTATTATATAGAATAGCAAAAAGAAATAAAATACAATGAAAATATTAGGTACGTTTTATAGTTAACACTGAGAAAACGAAGTGTTTCTGCTGAACACTTTTCTCTTCCTGACACACACATACAAATTCTTGCGTGCACACATAAATAAGCACATAAATAATTCTATATAATCAGTGCAAGTAAAATAAAAACTTGCGGATAGAAATCGGCGGAACGAACGTAAAACAGAATCAAGCGTTTCGCTAATTTCGCATTACGCATGATCACGCTATTATTCGTATTGCATCGATTAGCATAGTTCCGTTACGACCATCTATATAATATAGCGTAGTGATAGAATAATCATATTTCCATCACTCAGTATAATAGTTATTGTTTAGTATAGTCATCAATTAGATGTAAAAAACCGTATTTTTGTGACTATATTTACGGTTAGTTATAAGAAAATATTTACCGTTAGTTATAAGCGCTGTACATATTCACTGCGTTTTCTATTACAGTATACAATAGCGTGTATTATATTCATTTTTATATATTAGTTATATGTTCTTTCTAGTTTATATATTTTATTTAATTTTAGTAAATTATAAACCAAGTCTGAATGTCTCTTACTTTTTTGACATTTTTTCTGGTTTCATTAAAAAAAAAAAAAAAAAAAAAGAATTGTTGACATGACACTCGAACAGAAAGAGCTCGTTTGTGTAAGAGCTCAGCTGATTTAGTTTTTTAAGATTTTTTTAGAATTTCTTTTAGTTATGAATTATAAAGTAGCGCCCTTTGTAAACAGTCAGCGTTATAGATGGCTCTCCTGTGTTATGACGTCGGGTACGATAGCACAACTTTATACACTTATAGAAGTTAACGAAGTTTATCCTGGCCTATCTGCTCTCGGTTAAACTATGCTCTCACATCAAAGATCGTCCAAAAAACAGGTTTATTGCCGCACCATTAATCGACGTCTAAACGACGCGTTTGTTTAGCTGATGCGTGTACACTTTGCACGAGCAGCAGCAAGACGCCATTATAATTTGCGGAGACTCGATTAGCATCTACAAGTCGAAGAAACCGTATGAAAAAGAATATCTGTCCCGGAAAATCGATAACTTCGACGCGAAGATCGCTCTACAATATTCTGGCCGGATAATCACAAAACGATACATGTCTCGTTATCGTCCATTTATATAATAACAGAGACAATCTGCATAAACACATCCACATTCAAGATCTGAAAAGCGTGCTACCAAATCTAAAAAGCGATGAAGAGAAAAACAACAGTAAGAGCAAAGAAGAAAAAGAAGAAGAAATCGGAAGCAGGATGACCACAATCACAACATCGGGACTGGAGAAGGAGAGTCAAAAAACATTGCGAGACATTGATACAGAGCACAGCCGCACTAGCAAACATCATGTTAACCGACAACATTTCTGAAGAGAAGTACAACACAATGCCCGACAAGACATTGATACAAAGCACAGCCACACTAGCAAACATCATATTAACCGACAACATTTCTGAAGAGAAGTACAGCACAATGCCCAACGAGACTTTCAAGATAATTTTCAAGAGCAGTTTGTTCGACTACCGGATCAATTGCTACTTCCGGCGAAAAAGCTGGAAACGACTAGAGAAGCTTTTTGGCGATCCAGATTTAGACGCCGACTTAGACCATTCAGAAGACGATCAGCACTACCAAGCATGGAAGCAAACAGATCAAATCAGGCGATTAGCCACTCCAACTTTTGCACGCCGGCTATTGTCAGTCAGTTTTAAAATTTGACTGATAGTCGAACTAGAGGTCGATATTATGTTTTGGTATGATAATGGACAAAGAGTCAGGAAAAATTTCTCACCACGTATCTGTTATCATCATCCACTTCCAATTCCTGTCGTGGCCGTCATTACTAGCAACAAACCTGTCTCCGATTTACGGAGACCACGAAAAACGGCCACAAAACAACAATTCCTAGTGGAAATCCAACTAGGTAGAACTATCGATGTACTGCATTAAGCAGTATATCACTGATAAAAATTTAAAACTTGCCTAATGGACGTTAGATACTGCAGTTCAACTATCATGGTCAGCTACAATCATGAAAACAAACATCTTCATGAAAACGTAAACATCTTCATTTTAAAGAAGGATGATGCACTTTGGTGATTATCGTAGCCGATTATCCGATCCCAAAATTGGCGCTATGCGCTGTAATCAAACTCTATTCGCGCCTCTTATATCGCGCACAAAACAGTACGCACTATCTCCCGCGCAGCACGACAACAACGCGTACTATCTCTCTGCGTGCTCATGTACTACGAAACAATGGACGTCACTTCTGCATCACGAAATCTTCACTTTAGAAAGCAAGATATTTCCGTCAATTCTGGCGCGCCAGAACTTCGTCTTAGTGTATAAAAGCCGGATTTAGTGCTCCAGAGATAAGATCTCGAAACTTTCTCTAGAAGAATCAGGAAAAGCTATTCTTCAGCCGGATGTCTCGACGACTTGTTAAAGAAATTCATCCGCCTTGTTCCGTTCCGGAAAAACTTTGTTCTTTCTGCCAAATGTCTCGGCAGACTGAGCTTTCCATTCGCTTCATTTCGTTCTAGAGACGCTTTCCTCTTTTTGTCGAATGTATTAGTGAACGAACATCCCACCATACGAGCAGGTCGCTGCTACTAAGTCGCAATGAATTAGTTAGTGTTGTAAGACGTCGGCAGCACGACGGCGCCACCTGATAGATAATGGCGATCGGCGCGCCAGCGCGCCAGAGAGCGGCGGCGATGATGGCGACCACATAGTTGTCCGGAAGACACGTGGTATATAATATGTGCGAGAGTTTTCTGGAAAGTGTTTCCAAGCGTAGAGCATCTGCCCAAAAATCGGTGGATCAAGCACTCTCCGTCGAACCGTAGAATGAGTGAGTCGAGAAAAGAGATCAGCTGTAGTCGTGCGAGTGGACCTAATAGTCGCTTGAGAGTCGTCGGGAATCGCTTTTGTTGTGTGCATGCGGCCGTGGTCGTTGCGTCGTTTCCGAGTGGATTTGATAGACGCTATTATGTCGCACTTAGAAAGACATGGGCCGATGGATATGGCGGTGGAGATGAGAAAAAGGAGCCATCGTGTTAGAAAGAAGGAGCAGGTCAACCGGAACTGTTAATCGCGACCGTGTTGAAACAGGCATTGATGGAGATGCAGCAGAGTATTGTTCGTTCACAAATGGAGATGCAGAGACAGCAGCAGCAATTTATGATGGAGGCCTTGCAACAGCTAAATAGCCGAAGAGAGCCGGCGCCGACGGTAGACCGAAGCAAACCCAGCAGAGAAAGAGCACCCGTCGGTGGAGAAGCAGCGGAACGAGCTGGATCGCTTTCTAAGATATCTCCTGTAACAGAGACACAAAGAAGTGTAAATACTTTAGTCGGTGGTGGAGCTACAAAGTGGCTGGTCACTCAAATACCCGAATTTGGCGGGACGGAGGATGAGAGTGTTGGCGCGTGGGTGAGACGCGTCGCGCAAGTGCATGGAGCGTTGGACGGAGTCGTGCTGTTGACCGCGTCGAGTCGTCTGGTGAAGATGGTACGAGCTGCAAGACAGGCCGGTTATTGAGGCATGGTGTAACCTGAAAGTTAGAACTAGTGAAAATGTTTCAAAGACGCGAACGCTTTTTTATAAGACGATGCAAAAAATTGAGGCAAGGAAGTGGATTCCAACAAAAGAATCTTTCGATCAATATGTTATCGCAAAAAGGACCTTGCTGCATCACTTGGATTTGCCCGCAAGAGATGTAATACATTTGTTGATTGGTGGCATCGCGTCCGGTTCGCTGAGAGCCACTGCTCTATCGGTGGCTGGAAACTCACTAGAAGATTTTATAGATCGGATGCGAAGTGTAACTGAGGGTTTTTTTAGAAACGGAGAAAAAGCCGATTGCAACATCCGTTATAAATAAAGTTAAAAACTGTGTATGCCGAAACTGTGGTAAGCAAAGTCACACACATAAGATGTGCCAAGGCGATGTTACCTGTTTCTATTGTAAAGGAAGAGGTCATCGCCAGTTCGACTCTCCGTCTTTACGAGACAAGGATAAGAAACCGTTTTCTAAACAGCCGAGATTGACGGTGGCGACAGCAGCGGTCTCGGAAGAGGACACTCTTGATGATTCATTTGAGGAACCGGTGGCCTTCATCTCGGAGCAGGACAGCCTCGAATTGGGTGACCTCATTGTCCGAGTCGATAGTATTGGTGAGCGACTATGCGATTTAACAGCCATGATTGACACGGGAAGCCCGGTTTTCTTCGTTAAGTATAATGTCTATGTAAATTTTATTAAGCCGTATGGTTATAATTTGGTCTTTTTGACACGTCGCGAAGATTCGTAAATATTAAACGTTTGCCGTTAGACGTAGTAGGTATAGTGACAGTTGATTTAACCTTGAGTTTACTAAAGAATAAACGGATGCTCGTTAATTTATATGTGCTAGGCGTTTGCTAGCGATTTTATTTTAGGGCGCGAATTCATACTTGAACAAAACTGACTCTTATTTATAAGTTACATGATGTACCGTCGGAACGATGTATTGAGTCAGCTCAATTGTTTGCGCATTTGCCGTTGAATACCAAAAAAAAAAAAAAAAAAAAAAAAAAAAAAAAAAAAAAAAAAAAAAAAAAAAAAAAAAAATAAAAAAAATACATATAAAAAAATAAAAAAATAAAAAAAAAAAAAAAGAAAAATTGATTATGATACGTCAGTTAAAAATAAACTTGTGAACTTAATTTACGAGATAGAAAATTTAAAGTTTGTAGTTCCAGAGGTAATAGAAAATAATTTAATGTGAGCACACCATGATGATGTGACGCATTGTGGCTGGGAAAAGACTTTCCACGGTATCTATCAGAGTTACTGGTTCCCAGTTATACGTAAGAAAATACATACATATATTGACAATTGTTGTACCTGTTTGATGGCGAATAGCGTGGTGGAGAGGATAAATCGTTTCGTTAAGAGCTCTCTAAGATGTTAAATTCTCAAGAAAATTGGAAAGAACAGCTAGGTACAATGCAATACATTGTCAACAATACATGTCACTCTGTTACTAAAGTGTCACCATCAAGGTTAATCTTCAGTTTTGATCAGCGTAATCACGTCGATTTCGCGTTAGCTCAATATACAAAGGCTCTTGCGGATATTGATACCTCTTTGGAGGAGGAGAGGAGCCGAGTGCGCGATTCAGCGAAAGCAGCGACGGAGTTAATTCGTACCTACAATAAGCGATATTGTTGAATTTTACTTTAAAGGTCAGAGGTTAATGATAACACATTTAATAGTGTTAAGTGTTTATTATATAAAAATACGAGAATAAGAGTTTAATATATTGCGACATATATCGACGAGAGAACAAAGTGTGGGTTCATTCACGCCTATCACTTTACGACGGACAAAAGGAGCAGCAGAATTACCAAATTTGAAAACGCATACATGTTGTCGATTACAACGCTTTTGTCTATTTCTTTTAAACACACTTCCTGTGCAGAACTGTTCTATAATAACAATTATTCCCAACAGATATTGTGATGAACACTTATGTAAACCTTCCGTTTATTGGGAAGGAGAATATGTATTAATAAGGGATACGCGAATGAAGCAAGGTGAAAGTGCCAAATTGAAGCCAAAGTATCGAGGCCCATATATGAAAGCGAAATGTTTGGGTAATAATCGTTATATAGTGCGTGATATACCGAGTTTCAACCTCACCTCTCACTCTTACGATTCGATTCTATCTGCCAATAAACTGAAACTCTAGATTAAGACGGTAACACCAAAATAGAAAATAAATTGTATGTACTTTTATAATTAAAAAATGAGATCGAAGGCTGGATATCAGGTGAATGTGGCTCGTAGTTAAACGAAAGAACTCAAAATTTAATTTTTGGACGTTTTGATCAATTTATTTTTGATCATCCTCAGCAAATACTCACTTATAAACGGCTGAAAGTTCAAAATTGCAGTCACATGCCAACACACAAGAGAAGTCATGAAACAATGACAAGGACAGAAAGAACTGGTAGATTAAACTGCACAGGTATTGGTTTTATAAGTTTGAAAATTATTGGCATTGTTAAATAGTTTATATTTTTTTATGTAATCTTAATTGTTATACTTACTTGACTCGTTTATGATGTAGAGCAATATGAACTAGGGATGTGCCGGATATCCGGCAAGTATCCGGTATCCGGCCTATCCGGCTACTTTTTGACAATCTAGCCGGATAGCCGGATAATGATTAACTATCCGGCTATCCGGTCTATTTAGTCCTTTTCTCTAATCCAGGAATTACAGTCAAAAAACAATAAAAATAAAAATATACAATAAAAATAAAATTATATTCAAAACATATATATTTAAAATTATACATATATATTATAAAATTTATGTGTTAGTACATATATTTTTTAAGTATTTTATATTTTTCATGAGAAATATTAGCATTTCTGCATTATCTGGAAGTAATTCCTGTCTTCTGTATAAACGGCTGCTGCGGCGCTAAATAATCTTTCAGAGTTAACAGAACTTGGAGGTGCACTGCAGTACTTAAGAAATAATATTTTTAAATTTGGAAACTCTGAAGCGTGAGTTTTCCACCATATTATTGGGTTTTATTTTCGTGCTATTAAAGGTAGAGTAAGATATTTATCTATTTCTGCGGTGAATACAATTGTTTTTTTTTTGTTCTATCGCTGGGTTGTCTTTTGAAAGAAATGCTTTTGTCTTCTTCTGAGCTTGTGTCAACATCTGATTTTGATCCATTCGCGATTTCATCGAAACATTCCCAAATATTTTCATGAGCTGCAGCATAAAGATTATTTTCTAAGAAAGATGATGCATTTTCAGCATTATTAGTAGAAGACGTAATAGTTTTAATTTTATTGTTAGAAATGGTTTCTTCATTGTTGTTTTTGTTAATAACAAAAAGTTCGTTAAGGATTAATTCTTTAACTTTAACTTCATTTTTTAAAAAGCGAGTTTTGAAACGTGGATCCAAAAATGTAGCATGTGTAAAACAGGATTTTTCTTGAATATTAACTCCAGAAGAATTTAAAAATCTCTTTTCAATTGATTTTCTTAGATCATCTTTTAGAGCCGTTATATCCTTTTCTTGAGATTGAATACGTTTAGACAAGTAAGATTGAAGAGTAGCTATTGCTGGTATTACGTATCCAATACTTTCGTTATCGGCACTGGCAATATTTGTTATTTCTTCTATTGGTTTTAAAACAATAATTATATTTCTAATTAAATGCCACTGATGTGCATCAAAAGTAGGAATATCATGTTCCGTTGCATATGCTGTGACAGCCTGTTTTTGCTCATAAAGACGTGACAACATATAATATGTTGAATTCCAGCGAGTGACAACATCCTGTATTAATTTATGAGTCGGAACCTTTAACTTTTCTTGAATTACTTTCAATTTTGTGCAGGCTTGTGATGAGTGATTAAAATGAGATACAATTTTACGACATTTTGCTATAATATCAACAATTTTTCGTTGCACAAAAATTGCATCATGCACAACTAGTTGCAATGAATGTAAAAAACAACTGACTGATTCTGCAACTGTAAGATCTGCAATAAAACAAAAAATAAAGAAATATCTTATTGAAAAAATATACATATTAAACGTATATAGTATAAATTACCTATTCCACAAATCATATTGGCAGCATTATCTCTTATAATCGCGTGGATTTGATCAATACTAAAATTCTATTCTTCCATAATATCGTTAAGTATGTCCGCAATATTCACACCGGTATGGTTGACTGGAAAATGTTTAACTCTCAAAGTGTATATCTCTTTTTGAAATGTGTCACAGGAAATATAATGCGCTGTTAAACTTATAAATGATTCATTGTTTACAGAACTAGTCCAAATATCTGTAGTAAAAGATATATATTTTGCAGTACTCAGTTTTGTTTCAACTTGAGCTCTTATCTCTTTATATATTTCTGGCATTAATGTTCGCGAGAAATAAGTTCTACTTGGCAAATTATACCAAGGTACTATATGTTTTAAGAGATTTGAAAATCCTTCTTGTTCTACTAAAGCAAAAGGTTCTGCATCTAAAGCCATCATCTCACCTAAAAAAATTCAGCTTATTAACTAATATACTGCTTATATACAATTTCTATGTTAAATTTATTTTCTGAAATATGCATCTTAATAAACATGCGCTGTTTTATAAAATATCACTTTTAGTTGAATGTCAATGATTATAAAATAATACAAATTTCTATTTTGAAATTTAAATGTGTTCACCAGAGTTTGCAACTTAAGTATTATTTACTTACATATTTTACGTGATATAGCTTTTGCTTTAGGATCATTGAAATTCCATTGTTTACTACGATCAATGGTCATTTGTAAAGTAGGTTGATATTGATTATGACATATTTGTTGCTCTTGCACAATACAATTTTCATCAGAACCATTCGAATTAAATATACAACTCTCAAGAGTAGTAGTCTTCTCGATGTCATCTACTTTACTTTTATTTTGGGACTTATATACTAAAAGATGTTTGTGTTTTATATGATTCCACAATGGCTTTGTACTGAATAATTTTGGCGTTTTTCCACGAACAATTTTACTTGATGAAGATTGTTCATAGCACAGTTTACATTCTGCTGTCGTTTCATTATCACTGCAAACTTTGAAGTACTTCCATATACGGGATTTGAACTGAGCCATTTTACTTTATATAAGTTGGTTAATTTTATAAACAAATGATTTCTAGTGGGAAAAAAACTATGTATATATTGTGAGGTTGTGTGCGCTTTGTTTGGAAGGATGACAAATAGGTTAGTATCGACCCATGTATCGATTAAGCGAGTAGCTACTATCGACATAAGATAAAAAATTCTTTTTCTTTTTCTAGCGGAATTGCCGGATAATATCCGGTTATCCGGTAGCAATAAGTGCCGAATTATCCGGTATCCGGTTATTCGGTAAATGTGGTATCCGGCACATGCCTAATATGAACTGTAGATTATATCAATAGTTGTGAAATTGTGTATTGGAAAAAAATTGCAATTTATATGAATATAGAGCAAACTCATAAATATTGTAATGTAATAATGTTTACCTCCACAAAGTACCCTGATAGCCACCTGTCTGTGGTTTTGCTGTCATGGTGCCGAAAACAAAAGCGCCTGAGTTTTTAGCAAACTTAGAACAAGGTGAG
>QVNV01016424.1:0-10303 GCA_014825455.1 Pseudomyrmex pallidus | reverse complement strand
ACACACACACACACACACACACACACACACACACACACACACACACACACACACACACACACACACACACACAAACCAAACTCAATAAATAGTTCGGTTTCCATTTCCATGCTAGATCGTAGGGATAGACGCATCGTTCTGGATTGGGTGCTTGCACTTACTCGATGCTACGCTGCGGGGGTGGTTTTCCAGCGGCGCTCGCGCATACCCTCGCTTGTAAAGCCGAGACCGCGTCGGCACAGAGGGTGGGTGGTTGCGTGCGAAATATCGGTGGCCGAACGCTTTCTCTCCTCGAATTCTCGTTTCAGTGTGACGCGCGTCCTGACGCCGGCAGGATCGGTGTTCCGGATTCTCTTGTTCGCGTGCGTGGAGAAACCGAAATCTAAATCCCACAGCGAAAGCGCGGCCGAGTTACGCGATCGAGAGCTCACACACAAAAACCGGACGAAACCGCAGAAACCGTTGCGAGATACCAATCGAATAGTTTGACGAGTGAATCTACGTAAAATCGAGATACAGATCAAATTGATAAATGGATCGATTGAACGATATTTAAAAAAAAACAAAAAAAAAACATTAATTCTACCGGAATAAGAAAAAAGAGAGAAAATTAAAAAAAAAGAAAGAGCGTCGGTGAGAAGGAAATAAATTAATTAATTTCAGCCGACGAGGAAATTGATTAAGCAACCGAAAATTATTCTTCTGGGTGTTTCATTACACATTTACACGGTTCCGGTTTATTAAAATACGAAGATATGAATGAGCAATTTCTATATATGGAAACGGGATGTGCGCCGAAGACACGAAGGAATCAAAAAATAATACGGCGCATAAGATAATTGAAAATACATGAACCAAGAGAACTGAATAATTTCGAAGAGAGAAAGAGAAAGAATATTGAAGTGAGTTTCGAAGGGAGAGAGGAAACTCCTCGCGCGTTCTTGCGAAAGAAAACGACTTGGAAAACGAACGAACGATTCTTCGATATTTGCGAAAATGTCATCGTCAGTGAAAATCGAAGGTAATTTCTTCCCCGTTTCTGTATTGCGTAAGCGTGCCTGATCGCGCGATGTCGGAAAATCGGTGCAATAATGCAATCACACTGTCACGTGCGTATACGTAGATCGACATGTACGTTTCGTCGTATCTAAAGTTTTTTTTTTATTTTTTTTTACAGTTTTAATAGAAAACGAATACATTACGCGCATTTATGCTCGTATATATATATATATATATATATATATATATATATATAATGCTCGTATATATATATATATATATATATATATATATATATATATATATATTGTATAATCGTCTATCTCCTTTCGATGTTCTGCACGCCATATATCCACAACACCACCGTGTTCACCACCGCTCACTATATCGTAACTCTACCTTGCATGTTTTATGGGAAACAATGCGGCCCATGTGTGTCTCTTGTACAATTCCCGCGCGTAATGACTCATTGTGTCAAGGCGTGTCTGCACGTGTCAGATCATGCGATCTTTACACATTCACACAGTTTTTTATCGATTCGAAACATTGCAACAAAATGTGTCTCACTGTAAGACATGTTTTATACTTCGTTTGGAATGTTCACGCATATTTTCCCTCCATTCCCGTATTATTCAACATTGAGGTATTTGACAAAATTGCGCACGTTCTGTTCCGGAAAGGTATCTCACGAATTATTTCCGCGAAAATACAGTAACCGAAACATGCAAAAGCCTGCAAAATTGTCAAATAAAGGATTTTGTATGTACGTGTGTGTGTCTCAAATTGAACTATTAATTATTTAGAAATAATGAGCCATTATTAAATTTAGTGAAGTACATATCGGAATATACGCATATATGAAAAAATGACATATGAAAAAACTATTACACACACACACACACACACACATATATATATATACATGTATTTTTTTTAGATATATATATTTTTTTTTAATTACACAAAATGTTACTTGTATCGGGTCAGGTTTTTGATTCTCAAAAAATATTGCACGCGATACATTCGCTGCGATATATTTCGTGAATATTACTTAGAATGACAATAGATTTCTTCTAGTGACATTTATGAAATATATCGTGCGCGATATTTTTCGAGAATTCTAGATTCCAGTTGTAAATTATAGTGGGAATTGTCTATTACATACGAGAGTGCAGTTTTTTTTGTGCGCGTCTTTTCTATTTTTATCCTCAAAGAGCGCGAGAACACACGCGTAATTATTGCTGTTATTCCATCTCCTCTTGCATTACGAAATTGTAACTTCGAAGATATTCTTGTTGAGCAGAGAATATCCTCCAAGTTACGTCGTCGTCGAGTGGAGATTGACAATTTCGCGACACAACATTAATAAAGTAATAAGGTAAGTCGACAACATTAATAAAGTAATAAGGTAAGTCGATGCCCCCTTCCTCCTTGTGCTGTCACTAGAAAAAAAAACGAAAGTCGCAAAAAATTATATAAACTCGAAATGGGCGCACTTTCTACAAACACTTAAATATAAAAAGTTGATTGCTAAATCATTTCACTTCCTTCGCGCGCGAAAAAAAATTTGCCGCAATTAAATTTGGAATGATGTTGATCAGAGACCTAATTGTAAGACGAACTCCCATTGTACTGAGAAGAAGAAGAAAAAAAAAATCCGTCAAGGAGAAAACTGTTTTTTAAAAATAGATACAAAATATACTCACGGAAAATATACAATTTTATGGACATTATTCAGCGTTTTTCGATTTTCAAAAACAAAAAGCAATTAAATATTTGCTTACCAGCGCGCAAGATGTATTATACATGTATTGATAGAGAAAATATTTAAATTTCATACATTATTTAAATTTTTTTTACATTAATTATTCGTTTCGTATATTCCCGTGATTATTTGCGACTTGCTTCATTTGAATTCGATACCTAACGGATTTGATGATGATTAATTATTATTATTATTATTATCGCTAGTTGTCTTACTATGAGTTTACGTCGGACATAGTGCACTATATAATGTTTCCAAGAATATAGCGAATTGGAGGCCGGACGGAACTAATTAGGGCAGGTTCAATGAAAATGTCACCGATGACATGATTGATATATTCATTCTTCATGTTCGTGTCAGGATTCCCTCCCTCATCCCGATGAATCGTATCGCGATCCCCATTATGCTAAGAACGCGCGGATCATCCACAAAGTAAAAATAGACCTGATGGAACAAAGGAAAAGGGAGAGAGAGGTAAAGACATAGAAAGGAAGAGACAGAGAAAATCTGACGAGATTTTCTCTTTTTTTTTTTTTTCTTCATCTTGAAACTCGTAATTGAGTTAACATTATTCTAAAATATCTGACAAGGATCGCTAATCTCATTCGAGGAACTCGCCTTCACCGAGCACTGAACAAATTTTTTTTTTTTTTTTTTTTTTTTTTACTCTGCGCGCTCTGTGCGTTGCGCGCGTCATGTTAAAAACTATGTATATACTCCGGACACAAATCCGCGCGCGCGTTAAAATTAGAAGAATCACGTATAGTCAACTTTCAAGTATTTAAAACCGCGAAAGCGATAATTCGCGTGACATTTGGTGGCACTGCGTGCTCGAAAGAAAATGTCTGCATCGCATCACAACTAGGACGCGGTTTCAATAACAAACTTTTATCGGAGAAGTATGTATATAATTTCTCTGATATATATATACATATATGTTTCTCCAGTAATATGTAATATTGTGGTATTAGTATATGTACATGAACATACCTACTATTCGTACATTATGACGTACATATTGACGCATGTTTTATTGTCAGTATGCAAGATGGATGGATAGTTCATTTGCGGAAGATATACATATTGTGTACGGTATTCGTGTAGCGAGCTAGTTTTCACAAAAAAGAAATACCTACCGCAAAAAAAAAAAAAAAGAAAAAAAAGTTAACTTTGATTTATATCTCTTCCTCGGAAGGACTATCTATCGTCATTTTCTTTTAATCTTCCCTCTCGTCGACGGGAACTCATTACGCTGCTAATGTTGTTCATAAAATGCAGTATCTAATATTCTCAAATATTCTCTCGAAATTAGAGAGACGGACTTTCGAGAGATACATTTTTTTGGTTGGCAAGTAACAGCGCAAAAAATAAATGTGTGTGCAAGAATACATGTGTCGTTGTATTAAGAATATCGTATCCTTTAAAGGAAGAGACGCGCGAGAAAATATGTACATTTTTAAGTCACAGCGCGTCGAACGAGCCTCACTTTTCATTACAAATGACGATTTATAGATTTCGGACGATAGGGTCGGCGCGAATCGAAGAAGGGTCGCGCGCGTCCTTGTCCCGCGCACTCGAAAAAAAAATGGCTTTTTAAGCTCGCGCGTTTTTCACGTCGTTTTTTTAATTTGCGCCGTTATAGTTAATGGCTCTGAAAAAGCAACGCGTCGCTGCAAACTGATAAATAATGGGTTGCATCGGGACATCAAAACATATCGCGACGGTCTGCGCCGCGCATCGGAAATCTTTTAAAGCGAAATCGATTGGGTGATGATTTATATCCTGTGTAATATATATATATATATATATTGAAAGTAATATAAATATGATCGCGTATATGTGAGAATACATAAAATAACTCGAGAGATATATAGGGATGAGTATATGTTGCAGAAATTGTAAAATAATAATATTTCGGGACAAGCTGTAAAAGGAAAAACACATATTTAATAAAAAATAGCAAGAATATTAGTCGAAGAACATTATACGGGGCGATTCAATTAAAATCCCATTTTATGCACAAATTTATATTCTTTATATTGCGCTGACCCACTTTCCTCAGACATGTAATGCAATCAGAGTGAAATTAAGCGGAAGATTCAAAACAGTGTCGCAGTACACGGTAGGAATTTCGCGAGAGACAGATGACGAAGTTTTTGAACACTCGCTCTCAGAGAGAGCCGGGGGATATCTTTGATATGCGAATATAATAGCCATTTTTTCCTCTCTTTTATCTCGCAAGACTGAAATTTCTGATGCACATTGAATTTTTTCTTTTTCTTTTTTTTTTTTTTTTTTCGTACATATGTAGCTCGCGCGTGAACTCGCGTATTCTCGCGCAAGCGGAACAATGATGAGTGTTTAATTGAGCCTCCGGCGGTTTCCGATTGATTCTATTAACGCTTCGTTCTCGCCCGGAGAACGTATTGTGCATACGTGCTTCGAGCCGTGTTCGACGAATTTCATACATTGTCTTGCGTCCATGTAGTGGCTTGAAGTTGTTTCTCGTGAAAAAGAATAACGCAGCGTTGTTACACGTCAAAAAAAAAAAAAAACAAATTAAAAATTTAATAATTTTCAAATAAACAAAGCCGTATTTTCGACGCGTGTTTTCGCATTTAATTTTAAGCTTCGATAAAATTAATAAAAAAAAAGCGATACTTATTACGCAAAATAGTTTGTGAAATATTTTGTGAAATAAGTATTGCAATTGTGAGAGGTATTTTACGTAATAAATGTCTTTCGCGTTTTATCGCATTTTTTTTTTAGAAATCAGACCTGCCATCAAGTTAGTCTCACGAAAAATCTAGCGCATTTTCGACGTCTCTCGTTCTCGTCACCTCGCTATTCTTCCCTCATTCAGTCCGTAGAATGTGCCGAAGCAAAAGAATACGGAAACCTTTGAAAGCGGTCACGTTCACGTTTTATATACTCACGAACGGCGTGACATCTTGGATCCTTCAATTAAATCCCCGCAAGTAGAAGGATCCGTGCCGATGCAATTCAGTCGTCGAATCTTGTTCGATGACCTGAATTTAGCCGCTCACACGCTCGATTAATTAGTCCATACAAGTGGCACCTCTTTCTCCTCCCCATGTTGTCTGAGAAACGACGAGAGCGACGGCGGGCGGTGGCATCACTCTCCGGTGTTTGAATTTCAAATTACATTGTATTCGAAGCAGAGAACCGCCTGTTCCTTTATCTCCTTTTTTTTTCTCGAGTGGGTACAATGTTTGCCCGAAGTTTCGAATTTTTTATACCATTAAAACGTTCGGAGAGAAAATAACTTTTTTCTTTGTTTTTTTTTTTTTATTCGTTTTCACATCTCGATGCGTAAAACGTTGCGAAATATGAAAATTATCGTTAACAACAAATTACAAACGTAAAAGTAGACATTCTATTTTTTCTCTTCGCGATACTTCGATTCTCATTCTGCCATTATTGTACTTCCACAAACACACACACACATGTCCACCTTGTGCATCAGGCGCGCGCGCACTCTACTATATTCTGTTAGTAATAAACTTCCTTAATAGATACGATCGATTCGTTACGCAGATACCGGGCATTACAGCGCGGGTTGTCGAAGTAAAAAAAAAAATATCCATCGTGCTGTATCTGAGGAAAAACCACGAGGAACGTCAATGTGAATGAGAGAAGAGATCGAAGAGAAAGAGAAGCGCATTAATTGATCGCGAAATTCGCGCGATTAAGGAGAGTGAATATCGACGATAATTGTGAAGAAAAAAAAGGTCGGTTTTCAATCGACTTCTCGATGGAAGAATCTGAAGGATCGCGCCAAGTTATTTCTCCGACGATGAACCTTGAAACGCTGATCGATCATTCGAAGGATAACGCTCCGCTGCCTCACGAGCCCTTCGAGATACGTGAACGCCCGATTCGTGCCATTAACGAGCTCAAAAGCAACGGCGGATTTTTCTCCGCGTTCCCGAGTCGATATTTGCAACTCGTGCGAAGTTTGCGTTAATTCCGGGCATTATATGCCTCATAATGCAGTTCACAGCTTCCTCATCGAAGAGAGAAAACGACGAATATACAAATTTCTTCCACGCGAGAATTTTCCACCAAGACTATAATCCAATCCTCCGAAAACAAGCGCCGCACAGCTCTCTAGTTTCACGAACAAATTCTAATTAAAGTTGTAACGCCGTTGTAAACTGTTAACTTGCCTGTATATCCGGCCCGTGCGTGCCGGCACGACGGGTTAACGTGATCAAAATCGCGCGCGAGCGAAACCAAGTGCGCAGTGTAATCCGGATTTCACTCTCTCTCTCTCTCGCGCGAAATTTTCGAGGGCGTTGTATGTATCCCTCCGCAAATATCTGACATGTCGAGCAAAGTAATATCCGTAACGGAACTATCAGTCTACGTGTTTCGTAGGTTTTGGCCGAGATTAACGCGAGGCGAATTCACGAACCCGTAACGGACAGAAACTCGCGAAGTTCTATTCTCGAATAGAAAATCATGACTGAGAAACAATTTCTTCTCTGTTCTTAAATAATTAAATCGAATTCTCGACTATATATATACATATGTAGGATATAATTACGAACGTCTACCGCGCAATAAATCTTAGAATAACTTTTGTCTCCTGTTGTATATATAAAAAAGAAAAAAAAATTCTTTTATCGACAATAATAAGCTTTTAAATATCAGCAAGCAGTGACAGCAGATATAATTGTAGATTGTTGTACGAGGACGGCTCGTTCGAAATTGATTCGAGTCCTCATCACCAATGCTTATATACGAAATGTGTAACAACTGAAAAAAATATTTTACAAAAATTTATTCAAACAAAGCAGTTTGAAAAAAAAACTAAACGCTGAAAGAAAATCACGTTGTTGTTCAGAATCACAAACACAACTGTGAAAGCATATAAAGCGCGCAGGAAGATTACTCTTGCTGACAAACTGCCGATAACTGGAAATCAATTCGCTTGGCCGCTATCGCGATACTTATGGGCGATCACCTGTCACGTACATTCAACGCAACCTTTTATTTAAGGTGTGAACGTGTCGTCGTTCCGTCAAGGCGCGCTTACGTTTGAACGAACGATGAATAATAGCTCGGCTGTAATGTACGACGGCAAATTTCAACGAGAGAGGCGAAACGTTCTTCCGTGAAATATTTGCTCAACGAAAAACTATGCTTTATTAATTCTCAATCGCCAGCTCTTCTTTGACCATCAATCAAGGTATATTTCTCTTCTTTAAAAAAAAAAAAAAAAAAAAAAAGAAGACAAAAGGAACAACAGCTGTCGAGCTTGTGTTTTCTGAAATCGGAAAGTGATCGCGAGACCACAAAGCGCATGGAGGAGGGATCAACGACGCGCAAGAGAGGTCTTGTACGCAGCTTTGTACGTCGATCGAGCAGCGGCAGTAGAGTCGGACGATCGGCTTGCGCTATCGACTCATACGGTCGTGAAGGCGGAGGAAATGGACCCGGTGGACCCATCGGTAGCTGCGGCAATAGTGGCGAAGACACTATGAGTCCCGGCACGTCCGGTGTCGTAGCTGGACAACAACTGGGAAGTGGCGGTGCAACAACGCCGATACCCGGAACTCTTCCAGTCCGCGGTATTTTTCCAAGTCGGCAGTCCAGTTGCGACTTAAACCCCCTAAGGAAATCGTCGTCGATGTCCTCGCCGACGGGTCAGCAAGACGTGACTAATTACGGGAGCGCAGGAGGAGGTAGTAGCACCGGTACGACGACGGTGTCCGGTAGTAATGAACAGGATTGGCGAAAATTGGTCGGGAGCATAAGGCGGAAAGTGCGTCGGAAACCCGCGCAGAATAATTCTAACGTATCCGAGGCCGGTCTGCAGGACACGACGAGTCGCAATCAGGACGACTTCCTCAAAGCCGCCATGAGGATCTTCCTGGTGGTGTCGCCGCCGATGGGTCGCGTTCAGGTAAATGTGCACACTGAATGTACTCGTATTACATATCGCTAGTTCGCATTAGTTAGCCGAAAGCAAAAAGATATACCGATGTTCTTACTGAGAGAGAAATAATAAGAGAGCTTTTTTCTTATTGAACATTATTTTCTCGCAAAATGCGAAATTAAACCGGAAACCGCGTGTGATGGAATTTAATTTTGTCGAAATATATTTTTATTATAATTGTTTTGGTCACACACTTGAGCAGTTACTCACATAAATATAGTATTACAATAAAGTTTACCTAGCCAATAGAAACATACTTAAAAATTAATTCTGCAATTTGGAATCAAGACGCTGTCTACGTGTGAACACGCACACGCGCACTTATATGTAAAGAGAGAGAGAGAGAGAGAGAGAGAGAGAGAGAGAGAGAGAGAGAGAGAGAGAGATAGTTTCAAAACTTTGCGCGTGCGAAATTAATCAAGACGGTGAAAAGACCCGATATAATTAGCTTCGCAAACATAAGAGAGATGTGAAGGATCCACATTTGAATATCAAGAGTAATCCGGTTACTCGAGACACGAAAGATGTGTCTCTTCTTCGCGCTAATTTCGTCGCACGAAATACGCGTATAGGGAAAATTAGGTTTACGTTGCAACATTTTTGTTTTTCACGCCTACCTATTGATAAATAATTTATTCTTCCACTGAATATTGTTACGAATGCGTCTGGAAAAATCTCTCACGTAGAAATACCAAAGTTGCATACAATATTTCTTCAGTTATGACATTTATGTTACACGGGCGTATATATTTTCAATTTTACTCGCGAAAGAGGATTAAGGAGAAAACACACAAATTACGATCAGGAAGTTTATAGCCGCGTTGCGCCATTAGTGTATATCGTTTAAAGATTAACTTGCGTTTGGAGTATGTGTAGCACCGGTATAAATTATAATCATTAATCCTCCAATATCCCTGGTGCGAGTATTATTGCGCGGAGCGGCCATCCATTATAGTCATCCTCGCAATTACATCGACCGAGAAGTGCATTATTCGTCGACGGACCACGCGTCGACGCGAGGACGTTTTGTCATTGATTGCGCTTTGTTGTCGTTTAAATTGTCTATTCGCGAGGCAGATCTTCCGTGCAGATTTCCGATTTTCCCGAGAAGTTTATTAGATTTTCTCTCTTTTTTTTTTTAGTATTAAAAGGCTCGTATTGTATTTTCGCGAGATATCTTCGCGCGGCGTACGCGTAACAGTATTTGCCAATTCTATTTATAAGACTTTTTGTTCGTTATCTTTCCCTTCTTTCTTTTTTTCAGATAAATACACTCTCTAGTTACGCGAAGCGCGCGCGTCTTATACTTTCACCGAGTATAAGATTTATTGATCCAGTGAGATTTCGGAAATTCTGGCGATACCACAGGACTATGAGTTATCTCGTTCACACCACCATAATATATATATACGCACACACATACACACACGCACACTTATATCTACTCCTACCTGAATTTATCAATCAATCATGCCTGAATGCGTCTGAATCAATTGATCTTTCTGGTCAAACAATGTCAACGTGGTCTATAATCTACGCTTCGACACGGCTACTCAATTTCTTCTTTTTTTTTT